>LTAE01005713.1:2029-27627 GCA_001647135.1 Pontederia paniculata | reverse complement strand
GTAAGGGAACCTTCGCCCTTGAAGAAGGAGTTACTGATTTTCGGAGATCTCGGGTGCGAGAAGGCCGGAGCGGAGACGTAGGCCAGGAGTTCAGCCGAACTTCATAAAAAAAACTTTGTGTTTATGTGATTGTTTGTTTTTCTCTACTCTCTCTCCTCTCTTCTTGTTTATCTTCACATCTATGTGCTTCCGCTGATTAGACTAATCTAATATATTAAAAGTAGCAAAAGTTTTAATACACCAATTCACCCCCTCCCCTCTTGGTGCCATTCCGATCCTACATTTCAAAGTAGTTGAATGTGCTTTGTTATGTAATGTAAGAACACATAAAATAAAGATCAATTTTCAATGATATATAATTACAAAAAAACCAATCATATAGATAATAAAAAGTGAGTATGTGATGTCTTTTGTTATGGCCTATCACCCCGCAAATATTAAATTTTAGTTTCACCTTATGGTTTTTGCTCAATTTTCTTCTCCCTTTTGCAGTTTGAATCTCCTTAGCTTCTTTTCATTTTGCCTTTCACTTTTTTCCTCTTTTTTTTATTTGAAGTGAAGGTGATTGATAGAAATTTGCTCATCCCCGATTAGCCATTGATCTTTTCCATTCAAAGATTGTATAGCATGATCATAAACTTTCATATAGGTCTTAACCTAATAACACTTGTCCACATATTTTTTTTGGGTCTTCATTATTTTCACGAATACAAGCAACAACATGGACACAAGGAATGCCAGTTAATTGCCACCTCCTACAAGAACATATTTTTTCGACATGTTGACAACATATTGTGCCCCATAAGCATGAACTTGCACTTGTGATCCTCTGAAAAATATTGGCTCCCACCCTATAACACAATCTTTTATTTTGACCAACTTTTTTGTGATTTTCGGACATAGGATACCACCATTTTCTCACATCTTTCTTTTTTCATAATCTTGTCATTAACTTGGTCCGAATTGTTTCAAGCACTGTAATTGTTGGCATATCTCTAGCAACCAATATATACTTATTGAAAACTTGAGACAAGTTGTTTAATAACATATCACATTTAGGCCAAGGAGAAAAGTAAGCCCTACTCCAATTAATGCAAGGTCTCTCCCTGGACCATTCTCTGTGTCCTTTGATTTCTTCTCCAATTCATCTAAGTAAAATTGCATCTTTGTCCGGCACGAGGTTGTAGCAATCTTCCATATCAAGTCCTTTAACTCCATGCTTTTGAATCCATTGGCTCTAAAATTAGCATACAAATGCCTAACACACATTCTCTGATCCGCGAAAGGAAACACAACAGTTACGCTATTAAAAAGATCCTACAAAAACATTACAATGAAACTACAAGATAATTGGAACAAATAAAAAAAGATAAGAAGTTATATGAACAAAAATAAAAACATTACAATGCTCATTAATGTTCATCCATCGTCGCCATTGATATCTAAATCTTCACGAAGGTTCTCTAAGAACTAAGTCCATGTTGAGGTGCACTCCTTGTCTTGAACAGAAGCATAAGTTATTGGGAATATGCAATCATTAGGGTCAATGGCCACAACACATAATATTTGGCCCCCAAAATCCCCCTCTAGAAAGCACTCATCAAGACATATAAGAGGTTTACATCAACTCTTGAATGCATCATTTAAAGCCTTGATGCAAATATAAATTCATCTCCATTGTTCATTCTCCCAAAAGCCTATTATTGCACTGCCTGGATTTGCCCTTAATAGTTCAGTTTTATATCTATATAACATTCTAAATTGTTCAGCAACATCACCATGAATCTTCTTTAATTTTAAATACATTGCTCTTCAAGCCTTCATTCTACTAATTATGTAGGAAAGATCAACTTTGACTTAATCGATAAGGCCTCGAAGTTCCCACATTGGGGAGCTCCTAAAAATGTTTTCATACCTTCTGGCTAATAACTTTGAAGTTAAATGATGATTCATGAACACTTTGATGCATTTATGTGTTAACTCACAACTCTTCATTTGCCAAGCTGAATCTTCCAAGTCCCGAGCATTTGAAAGGGATGGCATTATCCTCCATTCACATTTTTTATATTATGCAACCACCCTTTTATTATCGATCTTTGGGAAATAGATCCCAAATATATTTTTGATGCTATGCTCTTTGCATGCTTCCTTTAATTGGGTTGCTACTAAATTTCATCCCCACTTAAAGTTATGGATTAGATATATCATAACATTTAATCAATGTTCGATGTAGAAAATGTGTCAGATGACTCATATTTACTTTCTCCATCTACTGCTTGAGCAATAATATGTGCATCATCTCATGTTTCTGCTTGCACTTGACTTGCCTTGTGTCTTGCTTCTAATATTACCTCCTCTTCTCATGTGATGAGTAGAAAATGTGTTCGACAATAAAATGTGGTACCAGGTTTCGGAACATCAAGGTTTGATAGCTCTGAACTTGGGGCACCTGAACAGAGACTAACAATTAGCAAGTCTTAAAAATCAACCTAAACACACAACTCCAACCGTCATATACAATTATCCTTGTAGTATTTTAGAGTCGAATCCACACAAAAAAATTAAAATTTCACAATGCAATCACTCAATTCTATCACGAACCGAAATCAAGGAGAAAAATATTTTGTGTAGAAAATTAGATGAGATAGAACTAAAATCTGAAAAAGGAAAGTAAACAAATATTATTAGTGTTTTTAGATTTAACGCGAGTAAAAATAGAACCAATACGAAGAAAGTTGAATTACTCAAATAGGGAAAATAGTAGGGATATGAGAATTATTTTCGAACTCTATTTGCTAATGAACATATGAAGCTCAAATAATATTGACTTGAGACATTAAGAAATCAAACCCAACTACTTTTGCAGTCAATACTTGAACCTAAATCCTTAGAAGCTTCTCACATGCAATCTCTCGATGCTAGATGACCCCTCTCCAATCAACCCCAAGTATTTGTGGTAACCTCTCAGCTTCATATGAAAACCTAAGACAAAGGGGTTCTCCCTCTCGGTCTCAACCCTATGAAGCCAAAATGAAAATCACACTTCGATAAAATCCTACTCCCCTCTCAGGTTCTTGTAGAGTCCTTGTAATAAATCCTTCCCTCTCGGAACATGGTTGCTATGAAGATGTAAATGACATTCCAACCACAAGATAACAAGAATAAGAACTAGCTACTACTTCTCTTCAATAGAGAAAGTTCTCCCTCTCGGTCTCAACCTTCCACCAAAGATAAAACAACAAATATCTCACAATCAAAATCAAAATATACAAAGTATCATGAATGAGAACTACACACTATATATTTCTAAATGGAATGAATTCTCCCTATCGGTCTCAACCCTTCATGGAATAGATAGCGAGCAATTCGCAACATCAAAATCAGCACATAATGCAAAGCACATAATGCAAGGAAAGATTGGAAAGTCAAACGATAACATAGATGTATTAAAAGATAAGTTCAAATAGCAAATAGGTGTTCTCAAATCATCATATGTCCAGACCTAAATGTTTAGCCTCTAACAGTCATCACACACATCACAAATATGTTAATACAAGAGTTCATCATTAGAAATTAGCATAATTAAGAATCACAAAACATAAATCAAAGTACTCTCAAAATCACAGCATAAAACTCTTTCTCTCAGCTCTGGTTCTTCCTCTTCCTTTGCAATGGCGGCGGCTTTACTCTACACCTCCTCTTGGACGTGGAACGGAATCCTTCTTCCTCCTTCCATTTTGTCTTGTATCCTCTTTCTCTTTTCCAATCATTATATGTCACTTGTTCCTTGCATAGCCCTCCCAATATTTCCTAGAAGCTGCCAAGAAACCTTCTTCATTTCGACCACAAAAGCTGGGAGGGGAATCTGCATAATTTGTTTCATGTTTTGTCTTTTAGCCGCTTTTGGCAGGTAGTGGCATCAAGACTTGAACGTCTATGAAGGTAACCCCAGGTCCAATTTCCAGCACGTGTTGTTTGGTCTCTGTTAATTCCTGCAGAAGAAATCAAGTATTAATCATTCAGATCTTCACTTAAAAGAACCTTTGAGGAATATGTACTTATGCCCAGGAAACTGCAAATGATGCAAAGGTTGTAAAAAAGGTGTGACAATATGTATAATTGACGGAATTTTGAGAAAAAAATGTAATCTTTGCATTTAAAAATGGGGAGTAAATTCTCTGTCATCATCGTGCATCATCTCTTCCCTTTGTAACCCATTAGCTACATTGAATTCTTCATCTATAAATGCATCTTTAGCATTTTCATATTCTAATCGTCTTCTCGTATCTTCTATTTCATTTAAATCATGATATCTTGTTTTTAATCCACCAGTTTGTATTCTTTTTGGAACAAACCCACAAGTAAGTACAAAGTCATCGTTAGAAATATATGGACAATCATTTATCTCTGAAAGCTCAGTTGCTAGGTCACTTGAATATTGGGTTGATTTATTGTTTTCCCTAATGACATACACATCTACTTGACCATACTTCGAATCAACTTGAGACATCTTCAATACATTTGCATCAGTGTTAAGACTTTGAAGGATATTTGCCAATCCTTACCAGGCTCCATCCACAAATATGAAACAGTCCCTTGTATATCGAGACTTCTAAACACGTGATTGATTTTTAACATTGACATTGTATCACAATCACAATTATATATTATATGCACAACACATTATGATATCCATAATCTCTTTTTTCATCATTATAGTGGATAAGTATATTAAAAATGCTTGACTCCTTGCCTGTGAGAAAAAAATAGTAAGAAACTTATTACATGAAATTTTTAGCACCTACACGAAAAAGCACATCTCGTATCACCTACATGAGAATTTAGTACCACACATATGAATTTTGTATATAGAAGGCATACAAAAAAATAATCATGCAATAGGTTCTCACCACTAAACGAAGATGGACCAATTATCAACATTTTTTCCATAATCAGTCAATGTTGACAAAAAAAAGTGTTAGTGATGATGTCAACTAGCTAAAAAATTAATTAGACATGAGAAAAAATTATTTTTTTCTAAATTGCAGAACCATTTGTAACAACTAGCTATTTAGTTTTAATTTCCAACCATCAAAATTCCACAATATTTTCTAGCTATTTGTAGTTTTCTTCACTCGATGTGTTACTACAACTTTTACATGTAGCGAAGGAGAACAATAAAACCATGCTCAATTAAACCTCTTGACAACATTTTGTATTTATTTGGTTGGACAAATTAAAAAAAATGAGAACAACTCAGAATGAGAGTTAAAATAAAAACTTTGTCGAACCCTTCAAAATAAATGAAATACAGAGTCCAAACTATAATAAAGAAACATGGTAAATAGATTAATGAACAAAAAATAATACAACTACTCGTGCAAATTATTACAATTGATTTATTTACTTTTTTCAAAATTTTTGCATACAATTTTTTCATCAATCAAAACTATTTATCGATAAAGAAATCTTTTATAGTAAAAAAAATTACATATGATCACAGAGCAAGTGTGCATTGATAAAAAAAATACATATGATCAAGTGATTGTGGAACGTAAAAAACTAAAAAGTACAGTTTTTGAAAATAATTTTTTTTCAGAAAACTCATATATGAAAACAATCATAAGTATTCAGAGCATACTCAGAAAAAAATGGAAAATAAATTTGCAGCAGGGGCATAAGAGAGAGAGAGAGAGAGAGAGAGAGAGAGAGAGAGAGAGAGAGAGAGCTTAACCTAAAGAAAAGACGGGAAACATCATGGATCTCTTTTGAAGATGAGTTTGATTGGCTTTTGGGAAGGGCTTAGGGCAAGTTGGGAGGGGCAGGAAGATGAAAAGTAATTTATGAGACTATAATATAGAAAAAAATTGATGTGGTGATTTTTTTAATATCAAAATAATAATGTGTCATATTTAATTATGTATGTCATGTCAACAATTGACTTAATGACTGCTTATAGCAAGTTAATATGGTAATTTAATTATGAAAAGATAAGTTGAAGGGTACTTAAGTAATAAAAGAAAATTAGAGAGTAGTTTTGGGAAGAGTTTAAAGTTGGAGGGTAGTTAGCAAAAATTACTCCCAAATACACGTGTAATCCCGAATATTTTCCAACCCCTTCCAGTCCATGTATCTAATATAACTTACATTCTTTCATCCTCTGTATTATCCACGCAGAGATTAAGATTTAAAACTTTTCAACCATGACAACGCCACTCAAGAACCATGAGCAGCATATTCTTTAATGAGCTCAAGAGCTACTTCGCCAGAATTCTCCAACAGGTTCTTTGCATATCCTTGTCTTACTAGATGATTCCTTGAGGGTGATCGAAAGGTGTACAAACGTGTTCTCCAACAAACAATCTCATAAGCTACATAAGGAAAACAAATGTGATAGAGGAATTTGGACCAAGAAGATTTTAGGTGAGAATTGTTACATAATGACATGTTATCTTATATTTATGTTATGTATTTGTTAGTTTTTCTTTGTTCTAAAGTCACAAGGCAAATTAGACACTTCCAATTCTTGTTCAGTGGTCACTTATTGGTCAATTACTTTGTGCACTATACTTATTGTTCAATGAAAATATCAAAAATATGTTTCATTGCATCAATTTTCTTTCTTTTTTTCTTTTTTCTTCAAACAAAAATAACTCAAGTATGAGTGAATTCTATAAAACCATTAGCAAAATAATGAGTGAGAGTGTGTGAGGATTAAATGAAACAACAACAAAGTGGTAACAGAGCCTTAAGAATATTGCTCCTCTGACAAGTGAGGTTGAAATCATTTATTGAAAAGATTAATATATGGGAACAATGGAGGATGAGATGAAGTTTTCAATCACTAAAAGAAAATTTGATTATCAATTAGATCAAAATCTACAAGAAGCACAATAAATAATACTGCAACAAGAACAAGCCTTTATGTTGTTGTTATTCCTGTCATTTTCAATAGGATTATGCATTTGGAATATGTAAAAGTTGCTTCGGAATTTCTAGAAAAAACATATGAGGGCAATGTGAAAATAAATGAAATGAAAGCATTGAACCTTGAGAACACAAGAAATATCTTTAAAATGTAATTTGCTAAAGTAGTGAGTGTTTTTCACCCACAAAAGTAAAGGAGGGTACTCAAGAGAGGAGATGAGCATATTAAAGTGCAATGCAAGCTAGAGTGAAGCATGGAAGTGGTGAGAAGTAAAAACAAGACAATTAGTTTGGTAATCAACTTATTAGTTCTAGTGCAATTGATGTACAAAAGGGAGAAGGGAGAGCCACCCTTTCTTGAAGTGTTGGAGAAGGCTAAGCGTGAAGTGTAGGAAGTGTGTGAAGATGAGACATATGAAAAACAATCTACAAACAAAAGAGCCCCAACAAGGAGAGGATCATGCAGTTGTATGTGAACTGAAGAAACTATTTATTGCTTCAAGTTTTGTCTCAAGTCTCACGTGATATATGGCCTGTAGACGGTGGTTGTTCCAATCACATATCAAAAAATGAGACAATCTTCATTCAGATTGACAAAACATTCAACACTAGAGTGAGAATTAAGAATGACAACTTTTTAAAGGTTGAAGAAAAATACAATGAGTTACTTAAATACACTAGAAGAGTAAAATTGATGTTGATGTCTATTATCTTTTCAAGTTAGATAAAAAAAATTTAGTGTGGGACAATTAGTTGAAAAATATATGAAGATTGCATTTGAGAAGAATGAACATGTTATTGTAGATGGAGAGGGCACACTTCTATTCAAGGTTCATATACAATACAAGAATTTTGCATTTCATCGTGCAAGTGAAGAAAATACAACTATGACATGTATATAGAGTCAAGAGGAGTTGTGGCATAGGAGGTTAGTACACTTTCACTATAGTGGATTGTAGTTTATTCAGTGGCATGATTTAGTTGAAAACTTACCTCAATTACAAAATGAAGTGCTTGATTGTGAAGCATGTTTGTAGAAGAAGTTGATAAGGAAGTCATTCCAAAAAGCAACCTGGAGGGCCAAAGATAAACTTCAACTTGTGTTCGGATATGGACCAACATTTGAAAAAAATTCTAAATAGATTACTTTGTGATATTTATTGACGATCATGCAAAATTTTGTTGGATCTACTTCCTCAAATAAAAGTAAGAAGACACTGAAATATTTATAAGATGCAAACACGAGGTGAAGAATGAAGCAAATTGCATCAATAATTGATGACTGATAATAGTGGTGAGTATACCTCAAAAAGATTCAAAGGCATTTGTAAAAATACAAGCATAAAGCATTAGTTCACAGTTCCTTCCGCTCCTCAAAAGAATGGGATAAGTCAACAAAAAAATAGAAGTGTTTTGAAGATGACAAGATGCATATTACAAGGTAAACAACTATCCAAAAGCTTCTAATAAGAGGTAATGAGTCATGTTGTCTTCTTGTTGAATAGGCTCATAATGGAAGCTCTCAACCATGTAGACATTATTTTCAGGCATGACATTACTACAAATTAAATTTAATAAACTAAGAATCTTTGATTATTTATGTTGTTATTTGATTCATTCAGTCAGTAGAGATAAACATAATCATAAAGGTGAGACTAATATTTTTTATGGAGTATAATTCATAATCTAAAACCCATAGAGATGTGATCTTTTGTGATGGGATACGGTAGTATGTGAAGAAAAAAGAGTGAAAGTAGGAACATAATATTGAAACTAATCAGAACAATAAGCGTGAGTTTATGGAAGATGAGATGGAAGATCATTTGTGTATGCAAGGAACAAGGTCAACAATGTGGCTCTTTTGGAGGTTGGAATGATTGAGGATGCAAAAGAAAGTATTGAGCGGGTATTAATTATGAGATAAAAATTGAGCATGATCAACAAGGACAACACATGTTAGCGTGTGTATAAACCTGATCACAAGAATTTTTAAGACAAAACCGAACCCATATGACATGAAATCATATTGGTTTCAAAGGGGTACGCTAAGTGAGTAAGGTGGACTAGTCTGAGACGTTTGATCTAGTTGCTCACATAAATATCATCAAATTGCTATCACATGTTGCTGCTTAGAAAAAATGGATCATTTATCATCTAGGTGTCAAATCAATCTTCGTAAACAGCAATCCATATTAGAACATCTATGTGGAACAACAAGAAAATATTGTTGAAGGACATAGAGATAAGATTTACAAATTGAGAAAAACCTTATATGGAATGAAACAAGCTCCTAGAGTATGGTGTGGAAAAACTAATTGTTATTTACACCTATTGGGGTTCAAAAAGAATTTACATGAAGTCACTTTGTACTATAAAAAGAGTAAGAATGGTCTCGGATCGAGTCTATTTATGTTCATATACTGGTAGTTACCAATGAGGAAGAGAATGAAATAATGAAACTAAAGACAATACTCATGAAGCAATTCGAGATGATAACTTGGTGAGAGTGTTTTATATTCTTGGCATGGAGATTCATCAAAAAATTTTGAAATATTTTATCTGTCAAAGGTAATACATCAACGTGCAAGACAATCCTTAGTCTTGTTAATCAGAAAGAGAAATTAAGCAAGAATAATGTGCACAAATTTGAGCATGAGAGTGAATATAGAAGACTAGTAGGTTATCTAATGTATCTAGAAGTTATGCATGACATTCAATATGCAATGAGTCAAGGTTCCTTCATCATGCAGCTGAGGAACATCTTGCTGCAGCAAAAAGGGTATCAATGTTCCTGAACGGTGGTAGACATGAAAAGAAAAAGAGGTTTTTATTTTTCACTAGGATCATATTGCTTATCATGGAGTTCAAAGAAGTAAGAAGTAGTAGCACAATCAACGACTTAAGCAGAATTTGTTACTGCTACTACAACTACAAAGCATGTGGTATAGCCTAGGAAGTTACTATGTGATTTGGACCTGCAAGGGAATGATCACATGGTGTTGAATGTGAAAAGACTAAACATTTCAAGTTGAGATCTTATTATCTATGTGGGGCACAACAAGAAGAAGATATGGAGCTGAAGCATTAGAAGCCGAGTGATCAAGTGACTAACATCTTCACCAAGTCACTTGTTGTTAATCATTTCAATTAGTTAATTCATGAAGTTGGGATGTGTCTAGGTCTTTAATCCAAGGAGAACTGCTACATAATATATTAGAACATGATGTCTTATGTTTATTGTGTGATCAAATGACTAACGTCTTCATCAAGCCTCTTGTTGTTAGTCATCTCAATTAGTTAATTCATGAAGTTGGGATGTGTCTAGGTGTCTAATACAGGAGGAGAAATGTTACATAATGTATTATAACATGGTCTCTTATGTTTACGTTATGTATTTGTGTTTGTTCAACTTTTCTTTAGTTTGAAGTCGCATGGTCTTATAAGCAAATTAGACAATTTATATTTATGTTCATTGTGGTTAGAGTCAATGATTAGTTACTTTATATGTTATAATTAATGTTCAATGAAAACATCAGAAATATATTTTCTTGTACCAATTCTCTTTTTCTTTTTTTTCAAACAAAAATAATCTTAGTGTGAGTGAATTCCACAAAACTATTGTGGAATAATGAGTGAGAGTGTATGAGGATTGAGTAAACAACAACAAGATGTGAATAGAGCTAAGAACCTACCGTCTATTGAGCAATGACAATAAGTACTATAAGTGCAAGAAAAAAATTCTATATTTGATCATATCTCTTATGTTCATAATAGTTAAAAATGATCCTAGTTTCTATCCACATTGAAACAAAAACAAAAACAAAAATCTTGATTTAATTGGATCATAGCATTCATTTAAAGATAGAACAATTGCAGCTACCAAAGAAATATTTTTTTCTTTAGTAATATCAATATTCAATAGATTATATAGTAGGATGTGTATCAATTATAATATACACACATGTTTGTGTAGGACTTCGTAGAGTTAAGGCGTACAAAATTCTGATATATGAAGATCATATTTAAGCCAAAAAGAAGAGAAAACTAAACTATTAATTAAACACCATACAAGAAGTTTTTAGGCACCTTAACATAGTCAGAAGTGTCCAATGTGAAGCGATGATAAATTCCAGCTAGTAGCACAATCATGTCCAATATGGAACCCTAATTTTTGCATACAGTAGCATAAAAAGTATTGTTCTGAGCAAGCTAACTCCATGTTTCATTCAAGGTACATAAATTAACATATATATCAAATGCAATGTTTTTTTTAACATCAAATTAGATAACAGACGTACTCAATCAACATTTTATACAACTTTAAGAACATTAAACTAACTATCCAAGAGCTTCTGACTTGGTTTGCCCAATGTAGGATTCAATCAGTCATTTAGAAATTATATATATATATATAAACATTTAGCAATGACGAGAAAGGGTAAAGGGTAAGTGAATAAGAGACATGTAAACAAAGCAAAGAAAACAACCTATTTAAAACATCCCCATACAGATAAGTGATGCAATCCATTTGAGAATTTGGAATCAGGAACGAGTGTCGGAATAGATACAGGGGGAATAAATTGAAAAAGAAAACTTGATTACCTTGTAGCTTGCTGAGGGGAACAAACTGCTTAGGGTTCCTATGGTGGGGAAGCCTCTGATCATCGTCGTCCTCTTTGAATAGTCAAGCCTAATCACAAGATATACTGAAAAATTTAGTAATATTCTTCTCAAACCGAACAACACATACAAAACATGAAGGCCTCGTTTGAAGATGAGAATCAGGTCAGAACTTGGGACTGATTCTAGCTAGTTTCGTCAAACGATGTGACATTTGGCAAAACCCAGTGAACCCAATACCCCAAAATGTGACCCCAAGTTAAGAGGTTTTAGTTCTTGTTTTGTTTTTCTTTATCTTTTTGACGTGATCATTTTTTTCCTTTTATCTCTCTTCACTCTCTCTTTATCTTATTTAATTAAATTAACTTCTATTTTTATTTATTAATTATTAAATATTATAAAAAGTTTACTATTATTTTTAAATTTAATAAGTTATATGTTATTATTTTCCTAATTATTTACTTATTTTACTTTTCACTATTTTTTTATTATTTTGCTTAAATCATAATTTAAATTTAACTAATTGTTTTATTATATTATACATAATATTTAATTTATATCATTTATTAAAATAATTTACAAAATTATTTTGCTATATTATCTTAAATACATTACATAAAAAAATTATTATTATTAATGTTTTATTCAATTAAACTTATTATCTTTCTTGAAAAATTATTAGCTCTTATTTGATTTCTACATTTTATTCAAATATATATTAGAGTTAATCTATCAAATCTATTTTTTGATGGATAGTAATCAGTTGGAATGAATTTCTCTGATTTGCGGGAAAGTGATTTATGGAAGAATCTAGTCCAGATATGCTACTAGATTTTGTTGTCGGAAACAAACAAGCGAATTTGTGGTGCTTTTGTTCTTTGGGAACAGCGTTCACATAAATAGAACACAATTTGCCTGAATCCATTTTCCCATAACTTTGTTCAATTTTTTCTTAGTCAGAACCATTTTCAGATATTTCTTTCTGGTTCGGAGAATTTAAATTTTGCCATAAAAGCATGTTTAACTTGATGCAAGCCAGCAACTTTTACCATTAATTAATACATACGCCTTTGGGCATCAAGCACCTCAACAAAGCAGCTAATGGATGCTTCCCAGTATCAATACATAGAAGTTTTACATACACCTGGTAAGGTCACATTTTTAGTTGCTTAGACGATAAAGACTTTGCAAACAAAATTGGCGTCTCAATAGGAGTCCTAGTCACTGACGCAATCTCGATGGAACTGGTGGACCAACCGCACAGTTTTATATCTACAGCCACAGATAAGCTCACAGCACTTGATGGAGTTGAGAAAACTCCGAAAGGTTGCGTTTTTCGTCCACGTAACCTGCCTTGAACTCAGGTGCCATGTTCTGCTCTGCAATACCACCAAGATGCATATGAACAGGAAAAAAAAACATGAACTTCGGATAATCTGAGAGGCCAAGAAGGCATGAAATAAGTATTGAATTTAGTTCAGGTGGAGATTGAACATATGTAGGGTTCAATCCACTCAAAATCCTCAATTAGTTCTCCAACAGGTATGATGCCTCAATCAATCTCCAGCACCTGTAAAACGTTATGCAGACAGATATTCAATGAAGCTTATATGAGAACTTGAAGAATAAAACAGAAATGAAAAAAGGCAAGAAACAACATATTAGATTAAAATGTTCATATGATTCCAGCAGTCTTAGAATCTTTGTATCCTGATGAACCCTATCATCATGGAAGTAAATAACTGAAATTTTTACCAGACTTAAATTCCTCACTACACCTATGATGACATTTAATCATGTTTTTGCCATTGCACTTTATTCACTTACCATCATCGTTAAGATCAATAGAGGCTCTCTCATTCTGAATTCTATTCTCGAATGAACTGCACCTGTTTGGTGTTCCAGGTGGCTGAGGAAGGGAAGGAGAGCAACACTCTTTCTGACTGAACTGCTCAAAATGGTTCTGGTTGTTGAATTTTTGACTCAAGTATAACACCTCAGCACTTGAAGAGCCTGACAAATTTGGAATCCTTTTACCCTTGCACCTTCAGCAAGAGAGAAACAAATCCTTTTATTTCTATAATCAAATGTAAATAAACTATCCACATCATCTAAGTGACAATAAATTGTACCTGTCCTTTTTTTTCTCCAGGTAGCGTTGCAATGACGCTTTTCTACGCGTTGAACCTTATGAAATAGATAAGGAAAACATAAAGTTGGGAAATAAGAGTAATATTGTTACATTCGAAGGTTTACATTCGCCAATGTAAGCAAGCCGAGTAAACGTGCAAAAGTAAAGAAATAAAAGAGATCATAGATTAAATGCACATAAGATGTTACAGATAAAATAGTTTAATATTTCTCCTAAGTTATCAGGCACAACTAGATGGAACATTTTTCAACTTACAAGAACTTTAAAGCATAGACAGAATTGTGTGATTACTTTCAGATTCCTAGCAATATCTCGTATAATATTGCTTCTTTGGTGAAGATACAGCTCATGGACGCACAAGTTATAGATTTTTTACGGTGAACAAGTTATAGAAAATCAGCTATGGAATACATTTTCACACGGGCAGTCCTTTTGATTTCATTTTTGTCAATTTGAACTGCAAATGCAATAGCATTCATGCTCCCATCACAAAAGCTAGAATTTAGTTTCACTTTCTTTCTGGGGTAAGAATTATATTCTCCTTTATACAAGGGCGGAGCTAGGGGGGTTCCATGGGTGCTCATGCACCCACTGAATTTTTGTATAATTATTATATAGTGATGCCATGCAAACATGTTTTTACTTAATTCAGTGGTATGTGTGAATCAGGTTCTTGAGAGAGGTTCCAAGTTCTATTCTTGACAATGCAATATTTTTCCTATATTTAATGCTATCAACTCATCTTTTTTCCTACTCTTCTTACCTCCTTAGCATCAATATTTTTTATTTTATCATTTTATTCCTCTCATTGTTCAAAATATTAATATAGCTATGTTTTATATAAATTAATGTATTAAAATTTAATAATAATTTGTAATATTATTTTTTCAATTTTAATTTTTTTTCTTCAGCACATGTCAATTTTAGATATCTTTAGTTTAGTACAATTTCCTCATATTTTATTTTTAATATAAGTAGATAATAAAATTATTTTTCAAATAAAATATTACTTTTAACATATATCACTAATCATATATATATATATATATATATATATATANTATAAATATTTATTTAAAAAAATAACGATATTTTTTTATACAAATGAGTTACATACTTTTTTTTAAATATCTATATATATATATATATATATATATTATACTTAACAATATTGCTTAAGTTATATAGTTATAAGGGATTAATTATTGACATAATTAAGCTTTCAAAAAAATTAATATATTGGAATATGATAAAGTACAATATTCTTTATTTTTCAATTTTAGCTTTTTCTTTGGCTCATATTAAATTTTATTATATATTGTAGTTTTCATTCAATTTCCACTTTTTTAGTTTTAATATGAGTATATAATAAAATCAACTTCGAATAAAATATTATTTATTTTAACACTAATCATATATATGGATGACTACTCTAATTTGTAGTCATCCTTCTTTCCATAAAAAAAACACTAATCATATATATTAAATGTCATTTTTAGTTTTTTCTCATGTCATTATGAGAAAAAAATAAAAATCACCGATGATCACTATTTTTATATTTTTTTAGTTGTAATAATGTATGCATAAACCTTTAAGATAAATATAGTCATTGTTATTTCTTCATTGTAAGACCGAACAATTATTAGGTAGAGTCAGGAATTCTTAACTAGCAAAAGATATCGAAGAGGAAAAAAATGATATGTAAAATATATTTCACACAACTTTGCATGAATTTGCACACATTTAGTCGTTCATATTATAATGTGCACCACTGATGATATTTTTTGGCTCCGCCATTGCCTTTATAGAACAATTTGATACATTCCAGCATCCAATTGTATAGTTAGTTATCCATACTAAACAGCAGCATGAAAATATTGGTTGTTGGTATATAGCACTAGTGACGGACAAATAGTTAACTAGGTATTATTCTTACATAAGGCATATAATGTCTTCTGATATAAGTTGCATAAACATGAAAGCAATCAGAGAGCATTTCGTGAGCGCACCTACATGGAATAACACTTTGGATTGTTGAAATTAGAAAAGACTAGATAAGCAGGGAAATGACTATTCTTTTTTTATGAATAAATAACTATGAAAATATATTATGTACACATTTAGAAAACAAAAGGTGCAAAATCACTAAATAAACCATATTGAAACACAATTTTATTTGAAATTCAACTCATGATGTTACAAATGATAACCAATATGTCTAGTGTCTAGGCTTGAAGCCCATATTTATTTGCTATTTGCTGAAAAATACTTAAAAAAACAATAAAATATGTTCATACCCTTATTCCACGAAGACTTAAAACAAAAAAAAACAAATAGGGGGTTGCTCATGACAAATCATTTTCACAACCCCCAACAGTGATGACTCCAAGACTCGAACCCATGGCTACTAACTCTCTCACCACTTATTTCCGGATTCAGTCACTAACCAATTGAACTAATTAACTATTAGTTTATTCAAAGAAGACTTTATTTGAGTTTCAAGTGGGGAAAAAAATTATTACATCCCTTGTCTGCCAATGGCAAAGTCAAGTGGAATCCTCAACATCACTGCCTTTATGTCATCTAAATGGGGAGATGGCTATACTTGACATCAATGGCATGTAGTAGGCACAAGGCATTCCGGGTACAGAGTAGTAGAATAGTTCAGCAACACCTTACTTTTCAACCTAAATGTTGGTATCCTCTACTTTATTCTAGTGCTCTACATGGAACTAGAAGGAAAAAAGGGGTCCCATCTCGAACCCACGGATCACCAATAATTGCCAAGTAAATGCTCCTACATAACATCCAATTGCCAAAAAAATAATTTTATTTCATTATTTTAATTTGAAGCGTTCACTGGGAAAATTATTGTGCTGTGCATGAAGGCCAAGAGGGGGAAGGGGGACCATGAAATCTTGATGGATCTAAAGGGAGGACAACTTCACACGAGATGTGGACCCCTTCGTTGTGTCGTTTTCTGGGCCCCCGATCCAACAACCAGGAAACCATCACTTCTCACTTTGCTGTCCGCCCTCGTGGTTTTTTATGCGGACGTCTCCCCCCATCGTCGTGTCGCCCCAACCAAAGCCAAATCGTATATTAACCAGATTTGGCATGGCCGGGCCCCACAGATGTCACCCCCCGCATGGTCCAACTAAAGGGTGGAAATTTAGGTCCATTAACACGTACGACGACAAAGAGGAAAGATACGTATTTTATATCAATTAATAAAAAGACGCAATTTAAGTGCTACTTCTCCGACAACTCTTACCGTGCTCTGATTCGCGCGCCTCCCCGCCATCTGCGACATGGTGGAACCGCCTCCCTGTCGCCACAATCGTAGCCGTTCGTTCGTCATCAAACGGATTAGATTAACTAGAAATTATAAACCTGCAAATATGTACGAAGAAGAAAAATAGCTAACCGCTTGTGGACGCCGGAAAGCTCCCGGCGACGACCGGAGCCCCCGGAACGGGGACCGAACCAGGGAAGTGAGAGGAAGGAGGGGGAGTGAGAACCGGCGGCCGGAGAGGGAGAAACACCAGATCGGACGGACCGTCAGACCGGACCCGGCTCGCCGCGAGCTCCATGATCAGCCGCGCCTGCAACGAAGTAGCGGTGGGTGAGTCGACTCATTTCGCGCGTAACCGATTCCTGCGAAGTTGGTTACCGTCAACGTTTACCTGCTCCGGCGTCACGTCATTGTACACGATAATTCTCCCGTCGTAAAAGATCGTCATCTGGTTCGCCGCCGCGCCCCTGAAACGAGTCGAAAGGCATGACGATGGGTCGGTGGGAATCGCGCAGTTCGAAAAGTGGAGAGACATCGGATTAAAGTAGTGAAACACGAACCTGGGCGATTGGTGGAGGTTTTCGCTCAGGCGGCCATCTATTCCGGCACCTGGACAAAGATCGCCGGCGGAAAACTGAGGCGGAGTGGGGTCCTTTCTCCGGTACGATGATGACTCCTTCGGTGGCGGGTAGACATCGACTGCTACTTCCTTCCTTGTCGAAGCGTCGGCAGCCTAAAGAAATAAAGCTCGAAATCAAGGAAATGTGTTTTAGCGTAAGGCAGTGTCGCTCCTGAAGGGACGAAACTGATCTAGAAACGCAAGGTGGGAGTCCTCTCACATCAACCGTCGGAGTCGACGTCGCCGGAGAAGAGGAAGAAGGAGCCAACGGCGGAGGCTGTTTCCGGAGGATGCTAGGGGCAACAGGGCAGTCGTCTTCGCCGGGGCGACCCTCGAGGAGGGCCTTGAGGGAGATGACCTGCTGGATCGCCTGCGATTTGTTCCAGGACGGCCGCCGCATGCCCTTGGCCTTGAGAAAGCGGCGGCAGTCCTCGCGGGTGAGCTGGGCGATGTCCTCCTCGGTGAGCTCCGCAAGGGGCTTGTCGAGCGGTGAGGCGGACGGCGTCGACTCCGTCCGGGGCTCTCCCTCGGAGTTCATGGCGCCCGGTTCCGGCGACGACTGCGACAAGCAGCGGAGGGAGGAGAGATAGAGAGAGAGAGATGGAGTGGGTGGAAGAAGGCAGGACGATGAGGCCTTTGGCTTAATTATTAACTTGTATGTATTTGTGGAGGGGGAGCGACAGGAAGGGGTTTTGAGGCCGCGGCGGCTCCGCTTTGATGGGGAAGTGTGCGATTTATCCCAACGGCATCACAACCCCGTCGCGCCACGTCAGTTTGTTGCTTACCTTTAATTATACTCTTTTGCACTTCCATCTCATAACTATTATTTCTTTGGGGTCTCCGCTCTTCTTCTTTACCTATTTTATCCTTCTTTTTATATTATTAATATTATATAATAATTTCTTTCTATTTTTCAAAAAACTTTTAAATTTCAAGATATGTACATTTTTTTCTTTTATTAGATAGTTTATTTTAATTATTTTTTAAAACTAAAATATTTTTTATTTAAGGTTCTATTTGTGTATAAAATATATTTTAGTATTCTTTTATTTTGAAATATCTTAATAAACAATAATACTACTCGGATATAATTACATTAGAATTATTAGTATATTTTTATAACTACCATAATGTGTATATATATATATATATAATATGTAACGTCTTCAAATTCACACCACGCCACATAGCAGAATACAGACTTGGAGATGCTACCAACTTACGTCTTTGACTTTACTTTGATCAATCCACTGATCAATACTATAAATCGATCAATGCGAAAGTCAATATCAGGACCTATGTCATGTGCAAGTCACCTCATCACAAATATCATCGAGCTGTCGATGTGCTATCACCATCTATTTAAACTTATTTACCTATAAAATTTGAATTCGTAGAGAAGATGAACCTCCCGTGAGTTTTGATACTTGGTACGTAAAAGATCATAAATAAGATAATCGATATGTAAAAGAAATATTAGTTGACAATATATTTTAACAATTAACAATATCGCTATACGGTCGTTATTTACCTTTGGTCTTTAGCTTTATTTTTCAATATTCATATCCAATAGATGACAAGAATAGCAATCTATACTCTCTCTGATGATGTCATTTTCTTTCAATATCAATATCCAATGGATGACATGAGTAGCAGTTTACACCTTCTCTAGTGATGTCAATATCTTTTCTTTCAATATACTCAAGTCATCATCAATATATCATTCTCTATTTATCTTGCTTTATATGAAGCAATCATTAACAATCAATGTGAACCTTATTAGTGCAAGAAGATTTGGATTGTCCCCCGGTGCCAATATGGCTAGTTAGCCTATGGGGTCTCTCTCTGACCACGTCTCTATAACAATACAATAGTTCCCGAAGGAACGTCAATAGTTCCCTAGAGAAGGAACACAATAATTTCCAAAGGAACGCGATAACAATAGTCCCCTAAGGGACGCAATAGCCGGGGATTCTCCTCTTCAAGTATAAATTTAATCACAATTATAAACATATTTACTCTATCATAATTTTGACTAGGTTAACATTTAGAGACACCTAAACCTACATCGCTCATTAATTCATATTCAAACAATCAATATAATCAAATCATCATAACAAAGGTAGACAAATACATCTTTTTAACATTTTTTGTGGGACAACACGGTCGGTGTCAACTGATGACACGATCCGTGTTGGGGTGACATGGTCCGCATCGAGGCGACGCGATCATTTAGGATTATGTTTCAATTAATATACAATTCGTTATAAGGGACATGGCCCACGTCCATTCATATGATGTCATATGATATCAATAATAAAAACTTTACGTAATGATGGATAAAAAAATGATATTAAGATTTTATGAATGATAAATAATATGATAATGATTATTAATTCATCATTTATTATAATAATATAATAAATAATACATTTTTTTGGTAGAGGATATCTAAAATTATTGCAAACGTTGTGCATTAAGTGTGTTCGTTTTGTAGTAAATGAGTTTGTGGAAAATATTTTGTGTCGAGGAGGTCTGTCCATCCTTATTTCAACTTTTTTTATTCATTAAAATTCTAGAAATTCTTGACAATGTTCAAAAGATAGTATCAGGGCATTAAAAAATTATTGCTGATAATTATGTTCCCCTATTTTCGAGTACTAAGAACGTTAGACGAAAGTGACGAAATTTTTTATATGACCATATCAATTTTTAAATGTTTTTAAGACCTTGAAGGTTATAACTAACGGGAACAGTAAAGAAGAAAATGAAAATCACACGTGATATTCAATTCACACGACTTGCATTTCACGCATTTATTAATTTTATTAGAAAATAATTTCTTTGAGTTTTACTCTTACAAATGTAAAATAGTTGAAATTAATTGCATATTAGTATCATGAAAAAGTAATTTCAAAATATATAAAAGGATATTTTAAGGAGTTTTCTATTTATATCAACCCCTAACATGTACATAAATCCTTTGAAATGAATGTTCAAGAGTTTTTTTTTTCATCATGGGCTTTTCTCTTCTCTCTAATTAAAAAGAAAATATTATAATGATAATTTATGAAGATATTTCAATGTTTTTCCTTTTCTGATCATTTCATTGTTTTAGATTTCGTATGTTCCTCTTAGAGCTTAATTAGCCATTTGCATTTTGATATCATTATTTTCTTTATAATAAGAAAACATAGTATTTTGCTTAATAATGATTTGATTACTGTCATGATTTATCTCTTTGTGCGTCATCCAAGTTACTTAATTAATAAGTAGACATTTTAAAATTATTCTTTTAATGATTAACTTAAACCTATTGTTTTTTTAATTGTTTGTTTTAATTGTTTTTTCTACATGATAAATAACAATGGCCATTTATTTTCTTATTAGAGATAAAGGGAAACAAATGGGATCCAAGAAGTCACGGGCGATGTCATGGTTGGGATGTGGGGTCCACTGTAAGATCGCGCGACCAACTTGCCACCCTCTATCGACACGTGGCAGAGAAGCACGTGCGACTCATCCGAACTCCGAGTCGTTGGGGACCACAAAACAGGGACGTCATCCATCGTTTCGGTGCCCGGCACTTGTGGCTTTTCTTACCTCCTACCCGCGGGGCCCACGAGCCCACGTGATGGGATCCACGTCGGACTCCACCCAACCGTCCCCCTGTCGGACGAAAACCCCTCCTCCGGACCATCCGCATACAAATCCCATCATGCGGGAGCAACGTGGACTCGGCCTACAATACTATTTTTTTTATTCATTTATCTGAACCAACAATTATTTTCTAGGTTTATTTATTGTATGCACTAAGTAATAAATTTGATCTAATCGACAATGAATACTTTTCACGGTGTGGAACAGAATGCTCGAATTTCATTTTGAAAAATGGGCTGAATAATTTTGATTAAAAAAATACGGATGTTAATGTACATAATTTTTATCCTACTCACATTTATTAATAATTTATAAATATATGTATGTATATGTTATATATACAATATTTGCCTCTCCTTTCTTAAATTGTTTGTCTTCTTTTGATAAAATTAGTGTTGGACGGCAGAGATGGCGACCATCTAAAACGACTTAAGGAGCCCTTTTGGCTAGAGTTTAATTATTGGAAGGATCACTCAAACCATACAGAGGATCAACTCCAACATGACAAAGTTTTAGGCCAACTAATTGAAATTTTCTTATCACCCTTGTGGAGGCCCGCACATGAAAATGCTCAGAGGTTTAATCAATATGCTCTTTATTTAATTAAAAAGTATAATATTTTTTATTTTTTATTAAATTTATGATGAATATAAAAAATATTTAAAAAATATAATATTCATCATCGACTTAATATTTTATGATTAAAAAGATATGTAACATAGTGCTCCCTGCTTAAATAGGAAGATTTTTTTATTTTATTATTATTATTATTAGAGAGGTAGAACGTATGAATTGTGATAAATGTTGACTTTTCGTGTATTAAAAAAATTAATAATTACAATTTATAAAAGTCCTATTAAGCAAAATTTTAATTTTGATTTATTATTTTATGAGTTATTATTCTCCTGAAATTAATAATTATCTAAAAAGAGTTTTAACTAAAGCAAATTTAAAAAAAAAGTTAAATTTCTTATTATCAGAATTATTATTTTCCGGCAAAATAGAAAAGTAATAGTAGAATAATTAATTAAACATGGTCTTTACTAAGATTCCTAACTCAAGTAAATTCAAAATTTTGAAATTTTAATTTATTATTGTCTTCAAGATATTTGCTTCATGAAAAAAATAAAAAAATAATAATAATTACATTTAAAGAGTCCTAGCTTAAATGATTTAAACAAATTTAAAATTCTAATTCGAAATAAATAGTATGTTTACAAATTAAGGAAAAAACAATCAAAGATATAATAGTTAGGGTTAAGGTGAATAAGGAAAATTTTAATTTTGACATTTATTATTATCGGAATTATTGTTTTCCTTGAAAAACTAAAAAACAAAGATATAATAGTTGTTTTCAAATAGTCAAAGTAAGTTAAGAAAAAGAAATTAAATTATTATTTATATCCTGTTATTGTATGCCTTTGATCTTCTATAGTAATATTATTAAAATGAGAGGTAAATGCATGATATTATGATATTTCAAGATGATGATATGGTACTTATAATTAGTTGGTGATATAATATTTGCATTCGGCAAGTTTAAGGAGTGTGTATCTTATTTTTTTAGTGTAGTGAACACTAAATGCATTTAATTGTGGGCGCCAATACCTATTATAGGAGTGCTCTATATATTCTATTTTTTATTATATAATACTAGTGTGATGTCCCGGGTGATGCACCCAAAAAAAATATTTTTTATAATATTTTTTATTAAAAACTATAAACGTATATTCCTATGATTTTTAAAAAATAAAAAAAATCAATATTCATAAAGTGAAAATATTTGTCTCATATGCATTATCGTTTAACAATAATATACTAATTTTTTCCACTTCTTGTGTAATAATAAATTATATATTATTATTGTTGCTAAAACACATAGCATAAAAATTATTGCTTTAACAAATAACATAAAAAATACTTAAATTAATATTATTCGTAGTTGCTTTTTAAACAAACTATAACTCTTTCCAAATTTATTTTACTAATATATGTAAAATGTCACTTGACTTCTTCTTTTTAAAGCCTATCATGTTTTTAGGATTATTTAAATAGAATTTAATTAAGGTGAAATGCACATCAATATATTTTACTGTTAAATATCAATTTTTAAATATATAATCCAGATTAAAATAATTTATAACTACCTAATTAATATGAAATATAATATAATTTTAGATTTTTTAATTAAAATCACATTTTTTAAAATTGACTGTTAATCATATGGGTGTTTCACAATGAAACACATGAAGAGGTTGTTTTACCTTCATTGTTTATTAGTTAGTGTCATATTAATTATTACTAGTATAATACCCGCACTATGCGTGGATAATTTTTTTATTTTCTATAAGATTTTATCTTATCTTCAATTAGTATAAAAAATTATTGAATATTAAATATTGTAATTGGGATTATTAAATTATAAAATGAATAAATCTTAACACTACTTTAATATGAATTTAAAAATAAATAAAAAACTAATGGAAGAGATATTTAGAAATGATGCATTTAGAATGAACATGCAGAGACCCACCTATCATTTATTCTATTATTTATTGAAAAATAAATTAAGAAAAATTTTAATTTACAATTAAAAAGTAGGTAAGAAAAAATTTAATTTACAAATTAATTATTATTATGTGCCTTATATCTCTTAAAGTTTATCTCCTTTGTTTGCATATCATAAGTTGCAAATGTGGTATTAAAATAACCAATACCAATTAGCAAGTTTATATTATTATTCAAACATTTTTGTAATATATTATAAAACTATTTAGACTTTTAGATAACTTTAATATGCATATAAATTTGACTATTAAATGTTTTGTTAGAACTAATTATGTTTTTAAACTCATAATATCATAATTATTAAATATCTTTATGTTTATAATATTATTTGCATGCATAAAACCTATTTGTAAAATTAAATGTTTCTTATAGGTAATATATGATACTAACTGTGAGTTAATTGTTTAAATCAAACGTCAACTTTATCTATGTTATATATTACTAATTTTTGCATGAAAATATAATATACTTATGAGACTTACTACGACAACTAACACATCCATAATATTCCAATATGAGTTTAATGTACTTACTAAGTATCAAGTATTTTGCAGGAATGTTGAACACATCTTAATTGTGGATCAAAATATTTCGACACGAAATAAATGGCTACACACACATATAATAATAATAATAATAATAATAATAATAATAATAATAATAATAATAATAATAATAATAATAATAATAATAATAATAATAATAATAATAATAATATGTTAATATTAGTGAATATAAGAAACACAATAAACTTAAAAAAAGTAATGGAGAATTACATCTTGTTACTCAAAAGAGGAACTAAAGAACTAAATAAAAAAAAAATATTTTTATATTATGATATATAATTTCAAAATATTGGATTGACAATTAAAATCAACTATTAACTCAATTACTTTTTGTTTCAAAAGATTTGATCTTGATCATATCTAAAAGAGAATCAAATAAAGAATTTTGCAATCAAAATGAGAAACATTGATATCTTCTTCATATTTATAGAATGAGACTAAGACAATTATTGTAACTAACCAGATTTCATCCTCAATTATCTCCAAACCTAACTCAGATTTTATCCTCTCATAAATTAAATCTCCTCAGATTTATTTCCTCCAAATATATTTTTATAATTAGGAGATCAAAGATTTTAACTCCTCAAATTTTTATCTCTCAGAAATTTAATCTCCTCATATTTTATCTTCCAAGAAAGTTAATTCCATCAAATTTTATTTCCTCAAAAGATATTTCCTTAACTAAGAAGAAGAAAATCAAAGTTTAAATTTAAAATTTAATTAAATCTGAAATAAATTCTGATTGTCCAACAAACTTGGACTCTAGAGTTATAAATATCATCTCCCAACAAATTTAATTATTTTTCCTTGGTCGGCCCTAGCCTTCTTCTCCATATGCTCTTACCCAAAGGATCTCAAGGTAAGGCTGAAAATTCTCTCTCCATTGATGGATGATCATCTCCTAACCGAGAGAAAATTGTAGGAGAAGAATAATTACAGAGGGATGATACAAAAGCTTGACGAAGATCGGGACAACAAGCTTAGGCCATAAGGTGTGTATTCTACCGGATCACTTGTAGATCTAAATTTCATATAGTTGATCATTTTCCTAAAGTTCTAAAGATGATTCATAATCCTATGAATATTGATTTTATATCGTGATCATGCTCTAGAGTTATCCAGATTTTCATCCCTTTGATTATATCATTCATGATTAAGATCATGTTCTCTATTTTTGTCATCCTTGATCAT
>LTAE01005712.1:30389-48908 GCA_001647135.1 Pontederia paniculata | reverse complement strand
CTCTCATTAAAATATTGTGTTAGATATTGATAGAATAATTTTTTCATGGGATCGATACTCTATTCACTTACTTTATTACTTGATACGACTAGTGCACTTGCTAGTAATTTTGTATGTATAATTAGCACGCATCAAGTTTTTGGAGGACACGTGTTTCAATTGATTAAAATTAATTTAGTCAGAAGACAACGCACGACCCACATCATCCAAACATGACTTGGTTTGTACCCTAAATTAATATAAATAAATAAATAAATAAATTGAATTTAGGATTGAACGCAACCGTGTCGATTTCTGACATCGCCCCCGTCCAATGTCAAAAATATGCAAGTGTTAGACCCGTGTCCCATCCTAACACGACCCATGTTACCTTTCTCACACCGAAGCATTTGTACGACGTAGAACACGACCCGTGTTCAGATCATACGTGTCCTGTGTCTAACAGGTAGATAATGAAGATATGTTTATTTATTTGCATTGAAAATCCTATACATTTTTGTGATGATTGTAAGGACTACTTTTGGGTAAAAGAAATGATTTGAACAAGATAAATAATAAATAGATGAGGTTGTCATGCATCACATAGTTTGAGAGTCGAGTTATATCATCACATTGTTAAATGATTAGTAGATGAGCTGCTACTTAGTTCATGTTGTCTGGCTTTCTCCTCACCTTGCAACAAATTTTTTTTTATCGAGCATCCTTCCTCTTGTGAGCCCATTGTCATAGTTTGTGCACCAGCATTGATCCCTATTGGTGAACCTCATAAGTGTTCATGAGCCATATTTCAAAATCACATCAAAATCACTAATATGATAAGTCAAAGATAAAAAAAAATGATCCAAAACATCAGATGTTAATAAGAGTATTGCATAACATTGGTCCAGAGTATTACATTGATTTATTGAATCAGAGCAAAGTATTGATCTAGTGCATTGTATAAAAAATTAGAGTCTTGTCTTGATATAAAATTAATTATTCTCTAAGTACCGACTTTACAAGATAAACTTATGATATTATATTGTTCATTGCTTATGCTTTTATCTATTACAGTCTTTACTTATTTACACACTTGATGCTATCATATTTATATATATTGGATTGCCTTCCATACTGTGCATTATAGCTCAAGGGAGAACGATCTCCCATGTATTGGATGTTGTAGATGAGTAATCTACAATGATGTGTTGACTGGTGATGTGTGCTGCGATTATTATTCTTGGTGACTAGTGCTTGCACATGAATGATGATAGCCCTGAGTTAGTCTCTCTTTTAGTCTTTTATTGAGTCGTAATCGCACATGGATGTTTAATTATGTTTATTTTGAAAATTTTTTATGTTTATTGACTTTTGCATATCATAAAATATTTTTTTAATTTTAATTAATTTATATTTTTGTTAACTGGTCAAAGAGTCAACTAGAAAATTAGAGTAACACAGATGTGGTAGCATATTTAAGAGAAGATTTTGCCATATGATAGAGTATACTTCTTGATGCATTACACAAACATTGCCATCTTTGTTTCTTGATCGAAATACGGTGGAGCTCACGTAAAAAGAAATAAAGTCATTTGGTTAAAAAGCGACAATGCAAAATTAATCTTGATCTTGTCTAAAGAATTACAGAATGAGATTTTAATGTTCGTATAGGAATACACTTGCCGTACATGAACCTTATATCTCGCAACATTTTTTTATTGTTGAAAACATGTTGCATTAAAGTGGTCATAACATCTCTTGTCCTAACTTTAATTTGCAAATCAATGCACATTGAAATGTTGATGTCAGCTTAATTAATATTACGATTTCAGATACTCTCAATCACACCCCAGATCTTATAAAATAAAAATATGACAGTGACCTACATAACTAAATTGATATTAAGTTAATATTAGAATAATTTATAAAACAACTGTATAATTATCTTTGAAGCATAGATATGCCTCTGGTTAAAAGTTTCAGATTAATATAAAAGAAAATATAACATTCTACACAGTTGAAAAATTGAATGCATACATCAATGTGGAAAAAAGGAAGGAAATAAAATGAGAAGACTTGGTTTTATTGGGCCAATGATCCATTAGGCCCATTTATGCGTGGCGTCTGGTCCACGGCCTTCCCTCTACAGCAGCGGAGCCGCAATTTGTGGTGACGTGGATTTGAGCTCGTGGCTCAATATTAGACGCAGAGATCTCTTCCCCTTTCACCCTCGGAATCGCTTTTTTATTACCAAATTGTCCCTCCCGGGACGTGACAGAATTTGTGGGCGCGCTCAATCGTTGTCACAACTTTTCGAACCTGCCCAGTTACCGAAAAAGTTAAACTTCCAGAAACATCCAAAAGAAAGTTATCATTAATTTTCCTCGTATTTTTATTTTATACCCAAAAGTGCACTTGTTTTTAAACAACAAATATAATTTAAAAATAATATTAATAATGTAGGACGAGAAAGAATATTATATATATATATAATATGATATTTATAATTGAGCTAGATAAATATATTATTAATAGATTCTTTTTAAAAAAATAACAATAACTCAAACATATTTTTAATCCTCTTAGAATGTTTAAGGAAAGCATTTCGATAATAAAAGATATTAAGAAAATATAGTACTTATAAAAAATATATTTTTGATTAAAAAATAGAATATACTTCTAAATTTTTTTAATCGATTTCTCTCTTGACTTTTCTAAGTCCTGTTGTACATATAACAAGAGAATATTTTTAACTATATTATAAAATTGAAAGTAAAATGAATTTTTAACGTTATCAACCAAAATTATTAAAAAAAGTAATTTATTTGGTTTTTATAATTAACTTATTTGATAGTTATAGGTGTTGAGATCACATTTCAATTTTACTCTGATCGTTAAAATAGAGCAAAAATATGATGCATCCATAACTTAATAACTTCATTGAATTTGTAAGACAACATTTTAATATTAGGATAAGCTATTCCCAACAACAATAAAGCATTTGAACCAAGAGCGTCCCCATATTATGCTTGGTGGTGGGGGAGGAGGGCGATCCTCCCTCCAATTTTTTAATGTACAAATATATATACTTATATATAAGTATTTATGATCAATAAATAATATAAATATAAAAAAATATAATTATATGAATAAATAGTTTTAATTAACCTCTTAGAGACTTTTGATTCAAATCTCACTAATAATCTTTTTATTAATAATATACTTATATATATTTTAATCCTCTTAAATTTTAATAATTTGTTTTTATATATTTTAATCTTTTTAACTTTTTTATCTTAAGTCCGTCCTTGATTTGAATAATTGAATTTGATAATTTATTAAATCGATACACGTATCTCGAACTTATGTTTAATAAATATAATGTGATTTTTTTTAAAATTTCCTAAACACCAATAAAAATTTAAAATATATAAATAGCACGCGCTTTGACTTATAATTTTCTCCAACTTCATATAATCTTTGATCAAATTGTACTTATGTGTTTGGATTGAGGATAATGGAGAATAATAAAAAAGAGATTAAAAATTAATTTTATTTGTATAATAATTTTTTAAGAAAAGAAGTTAAAAAATAATCTTTCTTTTTCTTTTAACTAATTAAAAATTATTATGAATGGAGGGTAAAAAATATTATTCTCTCTTCATTTTCCTCCCCTCTCTTTCTTTCTCCTCTTCTATCCAAACATATGTTGCATCGTAAGTATTTTTCTTTCTCCCCTTCTATCCAAACATAAGTTGCATCATAAGTATTTCATTCCATGACTATTCTCATGTTTCTCTTAATACTTTTTTTTCTCATATTATGAGCTATGAAAAAACTTGGTTTATTCAGTTGTCTAGTGTTGATAAACTTTTTGAGTAGTAACGTATAAGTTATTAGTTAAGATGTAGTAAAAAAACCTTGAACGTTCAACTAAACACATTATTATGATGTTCCTTCTTGTTAAGCACTAAGGGGCCGTTTGGCGCATTCCCAGTTTTTATTAACCGATAATTTAGATCACCACTAAAATAAATTACCACTTTATAAATTACCGGTAATATTATATCATAACGTTTGGTAAGTAGCAATAACACAAATTATAATTTAAATTATGAAATAAAAATTACTAAAATATCCTTCAAAATTATTGAATTAAAATAAATATAAACAAAAGAAAAAAAAATAAAAAAGTGAGTTATGTCAAAATATGAGTATATATTATCAATCGTAAAATAATTAAAAAATTAGAAGATAATGTTGAATACTATTATTTCGTAATAAANCAAAAGGAAAAAAAATAAAAAAGTGAGTTATGTCAAAATATGAGTATATATTATCAATCGTAAAATAATTAAAAAATTAGAAGATAATGTTGAATACTATTATTTCGTAATAAAATGTAAATATTTTTAAAGTTTGGTTGTAGGGATAATTTTGTCAAATTGTATGTCATCTTACTGGTAATCTGGAAAGACACCTCCCATGGGTGCTATCTTCATTACCAGGGAGGTGGTAATTTAGATTATCAGAGAAGTAAAAATTACCGATAATCTGTTGCAGCCAAACGTGGTAATATAGTGGGCCCTGAGGATTTTAAATTAAATAGTCGGTAATTTATCTGGATTACCTCATACCAAACGCTAGAAGAAAATTAATAAACTAATTGCACGATACGACCAATTTTTGGACTTCACTTGATCCTAAATGTGTTGAATTATTTTTTTTATCTTTAAATAATAAAATATAAAATTGGAGAAATAAATAAAAAAACGGAGGGGATAAGTGCATTCCTAACTTAATAATATAGTTATAAAAGTATTCATTACCTTACTTCATTTTTTACTTATTTTTAATTTTTTTATAAAAAAGCTTTATTATATCAAACATGAGATTAGAATACGTTTTATAAATTTTTTATTATGTTATTCGTGAGCTTAATTTATATAAATATTTTCTGTTCTGTACAAAAAAAATATTAGTTTATATTCGATATAAAAAATAATTATTACTATATTTTTTAAAATTAATTATATTTTTTTAAATTTAACCAAAATTTTATCAGTATTAAAAAATATATTATATTTTCATGTTCTCACATTTTATCTAAATATTTATTAAAATTTATCTATTAAAATAAAATATTATTATATATTAATTCATTTACATACAATTAGAACTAATATATTAAATTAAATTCCTCCTTTCCAAATATCCCAAAAATTCTTGAGTTGTACCCTAAATATTATTTAAGAAAAAATGATATGGGCCCTCTTCAAGTTTAAGTTTTAATGTTAATCATGCACCTTCTCTCATCCTTTCCAATATTTTTCACTCAACACATTTTTTATAATTAAGCAAATTTTTATTCTACATAATAAAAAATATAAAAATGAATAAAATAAAAAAATAGTGTCGAAGGGGCTCACACAATCCCTTTTGAAAATTTAAGGACAAACAAATAATTTGATAAATTAAATGAAAAAAAAACAATAATAAAGAATCGTGTTAATCACTTGGTATTAATTGAAAATGTTGGATCGTATTTTTATAATCCTTTATTGTTATATTTTGGTCATTATAAGGTTTTGTAATAGTAATAAAATAAAAAAAAATTTAATTTTTTTTTCGAAGACCCATGATATGGTATAAGGAAATTAAAATTTTAAAATAAAGAAATATATAAGTTTACTTATGAAATTTTGAACTCTACTTAAATATAACTTTACTTATGAGGGTCCTTGTTAAAAAAACACAAATTCGAGAAGAATATAAAAGATTATTATTATTTTTTCTATTTAAGAAATAAAAGAGAGACCCCCACCGAACCCCCGTCTCAAATACAATTATTATATATTGGTTCCGAACCCCGTCTCTCTCTCTCCTCCGTTGGAACCGTCTGCTTCCTTCATCTCTCTCTCTCTCTCTCTCTCTCTCCCCCCAACCCCCACCCAAAACTCCCGCGCCTGATGCAAACTCTCCCCTTCTTCCTCTCGTCTTCTCCTCCTTCTCCTCTCTGAACTCTCTCTCTCTCCTCTTCTCACTTCTCCTTCTCCCTCCTCCCATCTTCTCGTAGCCCCGAGCGCCACCAACCCTAGAAAGAACTCGTGCGTCAGAAGGAGAGCGAGATGGCGGCAATGGCGGTGCCCTCGGCGATCCCGGCGGCGGCAGCGACCCCCGTGCCGGCGCTCTACGTTGGAGACCTGGACGCCGGCCTCGTGGACGCGAACATCTTCGAGCTTTTCTCCACCATCGGGCCGGTCGCCTCCGTCCGCATCTGCCGCGACTCCACCACCGGCCGCTCCCTCGGCTACGGCTACATCAACTACATTTCACCCCAAGACGGTATACGAGATCTCTTTCTCCTTTTTTTTTTCTTGCATTTCTCGTAGATAGGTTTCATCACGATTAATCTTGCCTTTTTTTTTTGTTTTCCGCCATGATCGGATGCCATGCGATGGTTACTTTGTTCGCTTTCATGGTTTTCTCGAGTTTTCTTACGATGATGGTGGCGATGTTATCGATATGAATGTTTGGTTTTGTTCTTTTTTTTTACTGGAATCTGGTTTTGTTTTAATAGGGTTATGAATATTCGTTTACGGCGATTTCAGATAGAGGTTTTTTTATTACGTTTCGACTGCACTTCGTCTGCCATTCGATTCCATTGTTTCTACACCTTTTTGATTTCTAGGTTTTCGTGCAGATCATTTTTTTATTTGCTTTCTAGGGTTCTGATTATTATGAACCGTGAACGAGAATCCATACGTTTTTTTTCCGGTATAAGGAGTCGATGCGATTTTTAATGGATTACTTTGTATGTTTTCCCTTTCCTTCTGTTGTTTTCTCGTCAAAACGTTGTCCATGTTACCTGTTTTCTAATTTTCATCTGTTTCTATCTTTTTTTTAATTTGTGTTATTCGTGCATGTAATGTGTCGTGATTCTTTGTTCTTTTCTGTTATCTGTTGAATCATGTACAGTTTGAAAATGCATGCTGTTGAATTCTCATATGGCATTCGTTATATAATATATTGTGATCCTCAATTCTTGTGTTGCTTTCGTCAAGGTTCTCTTAAAGATTAGTCACGCATGAATATGACTTCTGGGTTTTTCTGATACAATTGTTTTGATAGATGAATTTTCCTGAGCTTTGATTTGGTCTAACGAATCTCCCGTTTAGAACTGTTATTTAATTTGAGAAGTGGCTAATTGTCAATCTTAAAAATATTTCGTTTCTTTTGTATTCAGGGTTCTTTTTCAGTAGGTATTATTGTATCTGTCTGGAATCTTACTTGGGTTTGAAAATGGATTCCTGTAGTTTGGTACTGTTAAATTTACTTCTCTCCATTTTAACAACTTCACATGATTCAAGTGGAAAGTTTTGGTGGTTGAAACTGGGATAGTTTCTTCGAGTTTATAGATTTATGTTTACTGTATAACTTAATTAAGTGTTTTTTCCAGATTGTGGATTAGGGTATGTGTTTGTCAGTTAAACTGACCATAAATTTAATATTTTATAGCAATGGTTGCAATAGAGAGGCTGAACCACACTCAATTGAATGGCAAACCAATCAGAATTATGTGGTCCCACCGCGACCCTGATGCGAGGAACAGTGGAATTGGAAATCTTTTTATTAAGGTAATTTAATTAGTGGATACCAATATACTATGTTTATCCTTATATTTGTCGCCGCAATATTATGTCATAAACACTTGCTCAATTGTGGTTCCACTTTATGCAGAATCTTAGCAACTCTGTGGATAATGCTAAGCTTCATGAATTGTTTTCCAAATTTGGAACAATTTTATCTTCTAAAGTTGCTGTTGACGAAGGTGGGAGGAGCAGAGGGTATGGATTTGTGCAATTTAACTCCCAGGAGTCTGCTGATTTTGCGATTGAGAAACTCAATGACTCATCTTTTGAGGGAAAGAAAATGTAAGAAATAATATCTCTGACAGTTTTCCGTTTCTGTATTGCATTTTATCTAGAAAAAGTTCCCATACATTTCATGTCATTAAACCTTTGCATTTTAAGTTATTCTCAGAAACCAAATGGAACGATGATATCATATTTCTTGCATGTGTTATCTTTCTAATTACTACTTTGTGTTTTCTTTCTGAATTATAGATTTGTTGCTAAGTTTATCAAGCGGAGTGAGCGTGCGATTGTCAATCATGAAGCTAAGTTTACTAACTTATACATGAAGAACCTGGATCAGGACATAACAGAAGAGCTTATTAAATTGAAGTTTAAAGAGTTTGGTAAAATAGTTGAAGTTAGCATCGCAAAAGATGACAATGGAAACTCTAAGGGATTTGGTTTTGTCTGTTTTGAGAGCCCTGATAGTGCAAAAAAAGCAATGGAAGCCATGAATGGTGTTCAGCTTGGTAAGTTATGTTAACTATTATAACTACTCTTTTACGTAAAAATTTACCGGAAGCGAATAGTTACTTGATCAATTTTTATTTTGTGTTATTGAGTAGGAACCAAGACCTTATATGTGGCAAGGGCGCAAAAGAAAGCAGAACGAGTACAGATGCTGCGTCGCTTATATGAGGAAAAGCGGAATGAGCAAATTAAGAAATACATGGTTACTTTTTCTCCTTTTCTTATTGTGACATTACTTGATGTCTTCAGTCCATGGCATTGTTGTAAAAGGACTTGCTGGTTTCGCAGGCTTCAAATGTGTATGTCAAAAACATCAATGACGCTGTTGATGATAACATACTGCATGAGCGTTTCAGTGAATGTGGCAATATCACTTCTGCAAAAGTTATGCGTGATGAGAAAGGACTCAGTAAGGGATTTGGATTCGTATGCTACAGCAGCCCTGAGGAAGCGAACAACGCTGTTAATATGCTACATGGTAGTTCATTTTACTTTAAGCCTCTCAGATTGTTGTATTTTCTGGTCATATTTTTTCTGTAACAACTATTCTGGTCATATTGAAGAATAATAATCACTATTTGCATTTCATCCAGGCTGCATGTTCTATGGTAAGCCTTTGTATGTAGCACTTGCTCAGAGGAAAGAGGAACGACGGACCCAGTTGCAGCTTCAATTTGCTCAGCGCATGGCAGGATTGGCAGGACCACCTGCTGCTGTCATGCCTGCTGCCTATCCTCCAGTTTACTATGCTCCTCCTGGTGTTGTCTCACCAGTGCCTCCAAGGCAGGGTTTAGTTTATCAATCATTCGGTATGAGACCTGGATGGAGGCCAAATGGTTTCGTTCCTCAGTCAAGACCAGCTTTTCAACCAATGCCACTTAATGTGGTAAGCATCAATGAACCTGCTAGTATTCTTAAATTACTCAATGGCTGATGTGGAGCAGTCTAGGGAATATTTTAGTTTGAGTTTGATTGCTTGTGCATGAATTTATATTGTCATAACTTTTCGCTTCTTAATGCCTTTGGTTGGGCTTCTTGTGTCTCACATGATTTCTTGCAGATGCCGAGTGCTCCTAGACAACATAGACAAAACAGAGGTCGTCCAAATGGAAATATGTTACCCCATACTGGATACATGCCACATCTGCAACAACCAAGCCTTTCATTGAACTCTTCAAAAGATGTTATAGGCCAGCAAGTAAGATTTCTTACTGGCAACTTAATGTTCTATCATTAATTACTCTGAACCCTTATTAAGTAGCTGATATTTACACAATTTTGTAATCTGGTATATAGTTGTGTAGTTTGTGTTCCTCTTTTATTACATTGTATTAACCACTTGAGTATAGCTGGGGAGGAGTTTATGTTCCTTTGGGAAGCACGTGATGCCTATTGCGTATCCTGTTTTAATATTGCATCTGTTTTTTTACCATGGATACCCTTTCATTTTAGACTTGTAACACTAGATGACAGGTAATTCCTTTTTTAGCAGGAAAAAGGGTTTAGGGTCAATACTATGTATCATTTCCTTTTAAGCCTAAATGCATATTCTCTACATATGCTATTTGAGATATTATATATGCTCAACCAGGATTGTTGTATTATGCATGCTTATTTTCATTTTTCTATAGCTTTGATGATGTGTGCCAAATTATCTCAAGGAAATAATTACTTTATAGCACAAAAATCTTCACTATTTTAGGATTGGCATTATGTATATTGGGTCCCTTTTCCTTTACATATATATATGTATGTATGTATAAATTGACACTGTAAGATTAAGAATTGCACACATCTAGAATTGGAAGATTGGACTAGAATAGATTCACTTTATATGAAGAATTTCTTAACATGAAGTTTGCTTCCACGATCTTGCAGATTCTTCGCTACAAGTTGTTTAGATTACTTGTCCCACATTACTTTCTTGAATATAGTATGAAAGACCTTTTCAAGAGCAACATGGTAGGAGAATTATGTTATGGTTTCACGGTAATAAAACTTATTTTCTTTTGAAAAGGGGTAATCACGATATATTAACATAAAGTTTTGTATCTCTCAAGCTTAAACCTAGCTTCTGAGTAATAAATTATTTTACTGTTATGAAAAAGAAAAAAAAAAATCACGATATATTAACATAAACTTTTGTATCTCTCAAGCTTAAACCTAGCTTCTGAGTAATAAATTATTTTACTGTTATGAAAAAGAAAAAAAAAAATCACGATATATTAACATAAACTTTTGTATCTCTCAAGCTTAAACCTAGCTTCTGAGTAATAAATTATTTTACTGTTATGAAAAAGAAAAAAAAATCAAAACGTGTGGACTCTTTGAAGAGATTAGTGAAATTTTGTGCATATTGTTTGCACTTGTTTCTGCTCCTGTAAACATTTTTTTAGGTGTTTTCTTGTATAAATAATGACACATGATAAGAGTTGCATGGGAAAAGAATGATAATATAGATGACAACTGAATCAGGATTGCAGTTTTGATAAAGATGGTAATTACTTATCTTTGATCCATAAGATGACATTCTAAACTCAACATTTGATTCGATAATTTGTTACATGTTGGTTTATAACTTCCTTGTGAAGGTTTTTAACTTGTTTAGGAATCAAACTGTGTTCTCATTGTTATTGTTGTATTTGTAGCTGCATGATTTCAATACTAAAACTAATTCATGTAATTAACTGTTGGGATATACAGAGATCTGGGCAAGCCAAGTATGTACCAAATGGTCACCAGAACGACATTTCTAATGGATGGTTGGTTTCTCCTGGTGCTTCTAACACTCAAGGGATGGAGATGCTCAGCAGCATGCTTGCTGCTGCTTCCCCCCAGCAGCAAAAACAGATTCTCGGGGAACGTCTGTTCCCTTTGGTCGAGAAACTCAAGGTGCTTATCTAGAATTGCCAGATCCAATGTATATCGTCAGTATAAAATTATACATATTTTATCTTCAGCAATGTCATATCATATGATTTCTCTGTCAATTGCAGTTTGATCTTGCTGCTAAAATTACTGGAATGTTGTTGGAGATGGACAATTCTGAATTGCTGTTACTGTTGGAGTCACCAGAATCATTAGCTGCTAAAGTGGACGAAGCTGTGGAAGTGTTAAAGCTCTCCAAAACTAAAGTAGGTGGTGGTCAAGAGAATATGAGTCCCAACTTCCTGATATCCCCAGAGGTGGCGGTCAATTGAGTCGGACGAAACTAGTTCTCGTTTATTATTTTTTTTTCAAGCAAATCTTTCGGTGGTTTAGGCCAAAATTCTTTTAAAGTGAGACTTCAACAGATTTTGCTGCTTCCAGTGGAGTGCAAGGCGCGCCCTCCCTGGTAAACTTGATATGCGTAGTATTTAGAATAGCTGAGATATTATCGGATATTTCTTTCGTCGTATTGCTATTGCTGCTGGATGTTTACCTGAATTAGCAGGTGGATTCATATCGTCATTAGATTATATTATGATGAACATTGAACATTAATAAGCTGTTTTTTTTAAGTGTAGTAGTGTTGTGCTTCTTTGCTGGTATATGATCTAATCATAGTGAAGGCAGGCAATTGACATGAAGAGCGAGTCGGCTTATGCCGTGCAGGCCACTCCAAACTCCCTCAGGTATGGACTTGGACAGTGGAAATTTCGTCTACCTGCACTCGACTTGTTTATCATCCTGGGCATGTCTATGTATCCCCTTGTCCTCGATTTCGAATGTAAATTGGGCTTATATGGCCACATTTTGCTGATTTTGGGTGCAACCTTCGATACGTGGCACCAGCAGGCAGAGCTGCTGCACGTTGAAGAGTGGAGAATGGCATTAGAATTTCATCAGTCACGATTACAATGTAGGGTTTATGGTAGGGGGTTGAATCCAATCCGAATTGATCTGATCATTATATATTTTTTATTTTATTTATTTTTTAGTTCTTAGTATTAATTATTATATTTACTATTCATTTTAAAATATAAAATAAGTTTTTTAAATATTTTATTTTAATATATTTTAAAATTTAATTTTAATCTTTAAATTAAATTTAAAATTAGTTTAATTTAAAATAATCGATCCACCTCTGGTTCAATTGACGGGGCAAAGACCTAAAGTTGGGCTTTGTAAATTGGGCTCTCCAGCTCAATGTGTTCCTCCTAGAAACAACTTTTGGACAAAGTGGCCTAGGCTGTGGATATATATTAAGCTAAATTCTAACTTAGTTATTTCGATAATCAAAATAAAATTGGACAGTATCTTTCAAATAGAATCGAAGATAGGCACAGGTTCTTTTTCACTTCGCAAATAATGTTGCTCATTCATATGGAAATGTTCCGACTGCAACATGCAGTTCATGATCTTTATCCTGCGATTTCTTTTGAAGTTTCTTCAATTAAACAATGGTTTTTTGTACTAACTATTTGCTTATATACTCTGCTTCACTTTTGACATGACTCCCAGAGAGAGAGAGAGAGAGAGAGAGAGAGAGAGAGAGAGAGAGAGAGAGAGAGAGAGTCATGTTGTCATGTTAAAAGTGAAGCAGAGTATTCACTTAAAAGAGGTAGTCATATATTATATAAGCTTAAGAAAGGTACCTTTCCCTGTTTATTTAATTATTTCCATAAATTATTGGGCCATATGCATTCATATATGCATATTACACATCCTTTAGATATGATCATCTACCTCTATTTCATTATTACACATCACTTAGCTAGTTTAAAAAAAAATGATCGAAGATAGAATTATCATCAAATCTAAACAATATCAGACGCAAAGCGAGTTTTGGTAGAAATTGGTCAATCCATTTTAAAAGGGAAAAGAGTGATAAGTTTCAAAAAACGAACATATATTATATTTAGGATTGCTTTATCACGTATCATATAATTGCATATGACCAAGTCTCCTTCATCGATTGACCTTTGACATGTTTATACCCTCTAATCTCCAATTAGAAAAAAAGAACCGTGACGACCCTTTTGATCTAACTAACAGCATATTGGAGCTAAATTAAATCTAATTAAACCTCTGACATTTAATTAACCGATGTCAGCATGCACGCATGATTAATTTTAATTACTACTTACCACTGAGTATATTTTTCTAGAGACAATGACAAAAAAACCTAATTTTTTATATATCTTGTAAATATAGTCTAACTTTTATTTGTAACAAACGTGCTTTATGCGCAATTTTCTTTTTTTTTATTATTATTGCAAAGCAATATATTTCAATGTACTCCCTTCAAATATTGCACCATGTCTTTATTGATAGATATTCCATATAAGGAAACATGCAACGTTTTTTGTTACATGGGATTACGATTAACAACCATATTAGATTTTTCGTTCACAAGAACAACCACAAGTTCTTTTGTTGTTGATATTATATATTCTCTCAAACAAGAATATGAAAAGTAAAGAAGATTCTATAATTTGATAGATGCCCAAAGGAGTATATGCTATGGGTTTTTTTTTTTTACTTTTTTTTCTTTATTCATGTTCATTTATTAGTTAAGTGGACAAAAGTGAGTCCTTGGACCTCTGTCGTCCTTATGGCACTTTCTGAAGGTTGCAGTGAAACAAAACCTGATTAGTAAAATTGAGTAACTATATCTAACACAAACAACGGAATTTGCTTTAATTGGAGCACAATTAAAGACATGATTAATTTGACCAACTAGCTAATATGATTTAATGTAATAAGATTAATTTTCAGTATGTGATAGTTGAGATCATTCGCCCAATTGTTGATCGACACATATTATAAAATTCTGTATTTTTTGTTTAACAAGGAAATTAAATTAATATGTGTTTAATTAGATTATTCCATGTGTACAAACCAACTTTACGTTTGAAGTTCCAATATTTTGTTCAACAAGCAATTACTTGAATTTCGTTTTTTGAAGAAACTAATCACTTACATAAGAAAATAAATGAAATTGGCGTATTTGGTAGGAAAATATTCCAAGTCGCATAAAATTCCATGTATACTATAGCATATACATTTACATGTATTTCCAGTTAAATCAACATATACATTAGCATACATATTACATATATATATATATATATATATATATATAGTAGTTATCATACATGATGCATTTCATTGAGGCATTTTATTTTGTAAACAAATTCATCTTATGTATTTAGTCCCCAATCATCATTGCCGGAAAAATATTTTCATCATAATATATAATTGAAAATTTAAAGATACCATAAAGAAAGATAGTTAGCTTAGTTCATTAGTGTCTAGCTGTATTAAACCTTGCAGTATTACATCTCATAGATAAACTAGAGTGGAAATACTGTCCATTACGTTAAAATAATTTGGTGTCTGACCATTATTAATAGATAAGTAATGAAATAATCAAACTAAAGCTATACTAGTCCCTTCTACACAGTTGGCTTCTGGATCAGGGATAATGGATCTTGTGCTAAGTCCATGTCTATTTATGTGAAATGTTTTATTAAGGGTTTTTTCCATCAATCTTGACTATTCATATTTTGTTTTGGAAGAAACAATTTTATTTTTGAAAAGCATAAAACATTTAAGCTACAATTTCAAACTCTCATATGCAATTAAACACATAATTATTTTTTAGTCATATAAACAAGAAAGAGAACTATTTTTTAAACTGCTCTTTTCCGGAATTTCTTTTCTTATGAATTATTTCCTTCATATTAACTTAAATCTAAAACTCGATAAACGTGCAAAGTTATCGCAAGGAAATTTATTGTTTATTTTCCATTCATGCGATTGACGCCATATATGCACCTGTTATTAAGGTAATTAACTAACTACATGTATGAATGCACATACATGTGATTTACTGTTTTTATTAATAAATCATGCATCTTACACAGTGCATTATTTGCTATATACTCCTTATATCAACTCAATTATACATCCACCATTTATATTTATATGTACTATATATATGTATATATATATATATATATATAATATCAAAATCCAATGTATAATAATAAAACGTAAACCATGCATGCACGAAAAGATTACCTTTGCTACCAAATCCAACTCAACTATTCGAGGGCGTAGCAAGAGTGCTTGAAGGCGGGCAAATGATGCGCGAACAAGGGCACGTACACGTCGATGCTCCCGTCGCCGACGAACGACGGCAGCAGCGTCAGCATCCCTTCCACCGGCGAGTACGTCGGCATGAAGTAGAACGGGTTCCCGCCGCCGAAGTCCACGCTGTAGAAGGGGAACCGCAGCCAACTGTGCACCTCCAGGTCCGGGCTCACCACCCACTCGTCCATGTCAGCCGTGGTCACCAAACCCTCGCGCTCAACCGCTCCCGAGCACGCGAAATCTATGAACGACCTGAAGTACGCGTCGTCCAGCCGCTCGATCTCGTCGTGGATGAGCGCCGCGGCGTACTGCAGCGGCCTCCGGACGAGCTCGCCCGACGTCGTGCCCGGGAACGCCCATAGGACGAGGTTGCCGAAGTACTCATTGGGGACGTGCGGGGTCATCCGCGCGCGCCCGTCGACGGAGATGCGGACGCTGGTGGCCGCCCGGCCATCCAGCCCGCGGGCCTTGGTCACGACCTTCCACAGGTGAGCCAGCAGGCTCTCGAAGGTGCTATACGGCCGGGTCGCCCCGGCCGAGGCCTTGGCCTTCAGCTTGGCCAGGAACTCTCTGGTGAAGTGCGCCTTGTGGACGACGATGTCGTCCCTCATCGGATCATCCTTGGCTGGAAACATCTTGCCGGCGGTGAACTCCGCTCCCCGGTGCTCGAACTCGACCAGAGGAGGGCGCCGTGGGGCGAAGAGGGAGGAGCGGTCGTGCAACGGGAGCGGCTCCATGGGAAGCCCCCGCGTCGCGCGGCCCCACGCGACCAAGAACCTGCTCGTCGCGTGGCCGTCCGCGACGAGGTGGTGAGACGTGAGCCCGACGATTAGAGTGCCGCACGCGAACCGCGTCAACTGGAGCTGCAGCAGCTCGTCCATCGGACCCTCTATGTCGGGATGCAGCGCCAGCAGAGCAGGCGACGGCTTGGCGAGGACGGTCACGTCGAGGGCGAAGTCCGACGACGCCTCGACGAACCGGACGCCCGCATCGTTGAGGAGGATTGCGGGGCGGTCCTTGTCGTCCTTGCCGAGCCGCCCGGCGTACTCTCGGTACTCGGACAGCACGGCGGCGAGGCCTTTCTCGAGCTTGGAGTTGGCCGGCGTCGGCGGCCGGAAGGCGTAGATGATGGCGATGTGGGTGTCGTATGTGATCCTGTCGAAGACGCTCAGTGGAATGTGGAGATCGGTGGAGGGGGAATCGCCATTAACGTAGGAAGGCTTGATGGTGGTGGATCTCTCTACTCTCAACTTCATGCTTTTGAGCAGGTTGTATTGTACGTAACATGCATCAAAACTACGCTGGGCGTCTTTGTGGCTTTTCCTTTTTGTGGTGAATATTTTTGGATAAAATGTGATATGAATGACTAATGTTTTGAGGCATTCAGGGACTTAAATAAGAAATATGTGGGGGTTGTTGGTTGGTGGCAAAAGCTACTAAAATAGAAATATATATGCTGCCACTTCTTAGGACATGCCCTAGAAGATGATGTATAAGTGACATTTGATTTGAGTATCCGAGTAAAATAAAATAAAGGAAGTTGTTTGATTTATTTCATTTTATTTAAAAATAAATAAGTTTAGATCAGTTCCAATTTCACAAGAATCAACTGAAAAGGAAGTATGCAGGTATTATCTTGTAAAAAAAAGTTGAAGCAACTTTTAATAATCCTCATAGCGGATCAAAATTAAAAGTATCTCCATGTTTAAATTTCAATCTTCAACTAGTTTCTTTTGTTCTTCCAAACTAGCTACTTAGATAGCTCATTAAGTTACACTTCTTCATATAATTAGGAATTAATGTAATTAGGTAGATATATGTTATCCACATAATTAGAAATAAGTTTTCGTTAATAAGTTAAGAGTCTTTTGAATTAGTATTCATTATTGGTAATATATGCAAATTTCATTAATAAGTTAACTGGATTTTAAATTAGTATTCATTATCCGTATCTATTAATATCCTAAATCATTTTAATAGATGCAAAGACTAACACATTTACTTTTACTTTTGCACTCTCAGTAATTTTACTTTACTTTTCTTTTACATTGATCAACTGAAAAAAAATAGTCATTGCATTATTTTTTAATTTTCAGATAATGCATTGAATTCTAACTCATAGTAAAATTTATCTATTGCTCCATAATAAAAGTTCCTCCACATGTGTAGTCTCTTTGCCCAACAATGGGTTTGGGGATAAGACCTACAGGACTCCTCATGGATCATATTTTTTTTAGTACAAATCATTCATTAAGGCCTTATAAAACTACATGAACAATACTCAATAGCGATGAAACTTACTGATGAAATATTTATCATTGATTTGTCGCTAGTAACAGAAAATTAGGGACAATCGAGTGATGATATTTTTCCAATTTAAATTTGTTCTTATTCCTTTTTAACGAACAAATCCAATGATCAATTAATGATAAAGAAACATAATTGATAAAATTATCGACAATTTTCATTTGTTGCTAATGGCATTTAAAGCCAACTCAGGTCCAAGTTTATAGTGACAACTTAGTGGGAGATCCGCTGCTAAATCTCGTGCCCTAAAACCTTCTTCCTCTTTTTCATTATTAATTTTCTGCCTTAATTTCTCGATTGCCTATAGTCGCCCCTCAAAAATGCAACCACTTGCTGCCACTTCTCCAACGTTCGACCTCTCGTTATCGCCTCTCCTCTTCTTCACTTATCTGATGAGTTAGTTTCTCTTCTCTTCTTCTCTTTTTCCTTTTTATATCCTCTCCTTCATTTTTTCGCTTCTCTGAGGTGACTTGTCGACCGGTAGAGAATCAATACTCTCCTCCTTCTACCGTGCTAGTAGTGGCGAGACTAAGAGGCGTTTGGTTGGGGAATAAGACCTGGATTAAGGTCTTATTCCTCATTTTTTTGCCAAACACCCAAAGGAATAATAATGGGCCCCACACAGCATTAAATGCTGGATTACACCAAATCTCACTTTTTTGTATTCTCAGAGGACCCAAGACTAACTTATTCTCTATGGATTAGGGTTTGAGGATTAAAGGATGGATTAAAAATAGTTAGTCCATCTACAGTTTTGTGTGAACCA
>LTAE01005712.1:0-16245 GCA_001647135.1 Pontederia paniculata | reverse complement strand
TAATTATATATATATATATATTAAAAGTTAAATATATATAATTGCATGCAAAGTTGTTAAGATCGAATTCTTACACATAATTGTAGGAGGGTTGTAAGATTCACAATAATAAAAATCATGAGATTTTGTGAAAAAAAATCTTATAAAGATTGTAAATCGGTAGAGGATTAAATGTGATAAAATCATAGGATAAGTGGGGAAAAAAGATTTCGGCAACTTTCATTGCATGTAGTTAATGATAAAAATATGCATAGTTTAGCTATATTTCAACAATATTCTTAACAATATAAATATAAAATATGGCTTGAACTTTTAGAATGGTTGATAATACATAATATTAGAACAAAAGTTTAAGAAAAAAAATAAGAAGCTCTTGAATTCAAACATTGAAAAAACTCATATTTGTTATTGTGCCTCGAAATATTATACTCTGTATTCAAAATTTAAAAAAAATTAAGAGAAAAAAGAGAATCTGTGGCGGTAACGGAGGGCTTGAGCCGTTACCCTTATAAATAAGGGTTAGAGTTTTATGATGTACTCTCTTATTCTGACATAGTGAAAACTTTTTGATAGCTGCCTCCTTTGTCCGTGAATGTTTCCCTCTTGTTCACATTGATCAAGAGGGTTTTACCATGTTAAAAATTTGTGGGTCAATCTTTTTTTCTCGTTTTATTCGTTATTTTGATTCTTGGTCGATCCCTCGCCCTATATATTCCCAAAAATATTAAAAATTATTTTTCTCCTGATTAACTTGATGAGTTGAGTTAGATCAAAACACACACATGAAAATTATTAAGAATTTAATATAAAATAATTATTTATGCTATGAGATTAAGCTTTTAAAATTATTAATAGTACATTTAATTTCATAGATAAAATAATCAACGAATAAACGATTATATCTAGATACGAAAACTAATCTGACCACGATTAATTTGTAATAAAAAATATGACCTCTATTAATTTAATATGATCTTATGAATTGGGCGAACGGGGATATTTTTTTAAAACTTTTCTCGGCCAAGATTTTAGAACCTTGTCACAGTTTCATTTCTGATTTAAAATCAGGCCGATTTTTCTTTAAAAGTTTTTGAGACAAGTCAGCCGGATGGGAAGTTACATATTTAAAATTAAATGGTAATTTAGACAGTATCTGCTTAGCATCGGCTCTATTGTGTCAAAATTTGAGAACGAAAGATTTATAAACCTACCCACAAAATTTGAGATTATTCATTCTGACCCTTCATCCTTCAAGGGGTCATGAAGTAGTTCGAATACAAACTAAAAAAAAAAATGCACGTTGGTGATGTGTTAATTGAAGCTTCTAATAACTTGCTTTATGTAATGAGGTAAAAATTGATACATGTTGACCATTTTTTTTTTGTGTTCAGACCTTGTTGCTTATATGTGCTAATTAAATGCATTAGTCATGCTACTTATAATCTAAAAACGTTATCCATTTTAGGTTCACAGATGTTGAATTTTATCAACAACAGATGTTACTTATAATCTTAAACTAGTTGACCTGTTCAAATTTATGTGTTTATCCTTTGTTCGCGATGAAACAACACCGTTTGAGGCATTATATTTTAAAAAAAGCACCATGTATCATGAGTATATGCTTCAGGGCCTTTGAAGAACAAGGCATGCACCAACTTTTTAGATGGAGGATAAAGGACTTTTGCTCCGTCCTTTAATTAGTTTTTCTATGAGATGAGATGTTGTAATTAAGCTACAAGTACATTCATGACGAACACTGATCAATATTTAACGCTCACATGTCCAACTTCATGGAACCAATCGTGATGAGCCAATCAACTGTACACATCATTGTGTAGAAATTAATTAGATGTTGTTTATTTATTTCAGTTCAATGATTAGGTAACCTAAACAAACAATTGCAACATATATGTATATAACATTATCTTTATCTCACCTACTCATTGCATCCCTTAAGAATAACAATGACGCATAAAGATTTTAAATATCTAGCACACTTCTTGGAGTCTTAAGAAACCAAGTCAACCTTTAAAGTAATATTATTTGAATTCAGCACGCGTTACTTATATAATATTTATTAGATATGATAATTAAGAATGCATACCTACTCCAAATGCTAATGACCCAATCTCATTAATTGGAATGATAATATTATGTGTAACACATCAAGCTAGCATATATTGAGAGAGATGTTTATAGTTTTTTTTCCTTCTCAACCTCATGAACCAAGGCAACGCAAGCTAATTAATTACAACACCATTAACTTAATTAAATACGAAATGAGTTATCACCTACCATTAACTTCATTGAATATTTTATTTCCTTCCATATACACTTGACCATAATTCATGAAAGAAATCAATCTTGCATTTGCAGAAAACATGAATAAACAACATTAAGAAAGTGAATATTAATTACGTCAATGTAAGGCAACATACGTTTGCATGCAATAATACCTATATTTGTATTCACATTTAATTTGAAAAATCTACCCTTATCTAAGGCCATAATCCAATTATAGGTGAAATAATTTTTTTAATCCGTATACGTGATCGATATATCAGTTATGCGTTATAAATAAATAATTCTTGCTCATTAAAAAATCTTGATTGTGTGAATCCTGTTATGCTTTCTTTCCACATGTAAATAAAAAAAATCTTTCGCAGCCACAGGTTTATAAACTATGCGCTATTCACGCGTGATATTTCTTTATTCACGCGTGATATTTTAATCGAAAATATGTTGAATAATGTATGGGCCCATACAACAATGTCAATCTTTAGCATTTGAACTAATATATGCATAGGTTATGTTTTTTTTTCTTTTTTGCAAAAAAAGTGTGTACAATGCTTCACCATTCGCATAAATTTGGTGAAGCGCAAATATATTTTATTTTAAAAGTTACTTGTAAGAAAGTAAGTTCAAATAAAATAGTATGACATTATCTCGTTTTATGACAAAAGTGGAACTCAAGATTTCATAATCTATAAATGATCTCTCATTAATTAGCAACTAATTAACGTTCTTTTATTTGGAAGTAGGAACCAGTTTGACGTGATGTATAGCACAAATGTGATTATAATCAGTTTTATCATTTTACAAATTATGATGTAATCTTATCTAATCATGTACTTGGACTAACTGCATGCTGTATACATTTGACATATTTCATCTTCTAAACCCTTTACATTAATGAGTCTGTTCGATTTGGTTCCATTACTTTAACGCCTACATAATCATTGTCAAAACGTGGTGAATAGTTATGCCATGGCATATAATTAAGCCTAGATTTAATGTTTGTCTACTAATATCAAATAACTATTTTTAATAAAAAAAATGATTTGAGGAATTATATGCTGCGTTCATTTCACAAGAAATGAGTTACAGAGGAAAATAAATATAGGGGAGAGGATATATTTTGAAAAAAAACAATTTGTTTTCTTGTGTTTGGTCTATGCTAAACAATAAGTAATAAAACTACGTATATGAGTTATTATTTATATACCGAAAAAGTGCGTGAGAAAAAACATTTTTACAGGATAAAATAAAAATTTAGTAAAATAACTTTATGGTTAATTAAAAATGATATTTTTTTATCATAAAAAGAGAAATGCCGACTATTCGAGGTTGGCTCACGTCCGGCAACATACATGTATAGCTTCAAAAGAGAGACATTCTTTTAGTAGAACTTGATGGCATCTCCATATATCTTACCACCAAGTTTGATATTATCTTTTCACTCCTAACTCATGATCCCGCTTTTGAAGATAGTACGAAGTTTTCCTTTAGCTGAGGTTTTGCCATTTTTTGTATCAACCAACTTGAAAATTTTTGTAATTAAGTTACTAAATCGGGTCTAAACTCAGCGGATCTAATTTCTAAACCCTTACAAACAGTAGCTAAGCCAAGATTAATTATGGTCCCGTAGTCTATTTATACTCCGGGGCCTTTTGTTGGTTTTTTCCTTTCACGTTTGGGCTTCCTCTAGTGCAACAATTTTTTAATTAGTTACATTTATTTATTATGGGTGAAAGTGGATAACTAACACGGTCCACATTTTTACTATTTTTTAAATAAAAAGTTATTGATTTTTTTAATATCTTTATTTTTATTATTTTGTATTTATAATAATATTGAATAATATTTTATTCGATTATTTATTTAAACCTCTCTTAAACTTTCATATCTAACATTCAACTATAAAATATGGCAGAAGTATGTCTAAATATTTTTCGATTGGATTGTTAAATCTAGTAATTTGGTTTTCTATTTTTTAATATTTTTTTATTTATTAAATTATTATTTTGTCCTTTTAAATAAAAAAAATTAGAAGTCTCCTATCTTCCTGCCATTGCCTCAATGCACAGCGCTTGCCATCGCATGAGCTCAAACAACAAGCTTTCCTTAGTGATAGCTCGCATCGACGATGAGCTCGCGGTAGATGGCGAGCTCATGCGCAGTAGTGAGCTTGCCATCTCACGAGCTTGCGACAGATGGCGAGCTTGCGTGATGGCAAGCTCAGAGTTGGTGCCAACTTGCTCACAGCCGCGAGCTCGTGGTATATGATAGATGTGAGTTCGCGACCTCTTGTCTCGCAGCTCCGGTAGCCAATGAGATAGCTGTCGCCCGAGCTCAGGTGCATGGTGAGTGACGATAAATTATTTCTAATTTTTTTATTCAAAATGATAAAATAATAATTTAATAAATAAATAATAGAAAAATAGAAAACTAGATTGTTGGATCTAACTATCCAACTGAAAAAAATAGACCTAATTATGCCTGATTTTAAGTCTTGGAAACATTGAGGCAACACAAGTTATACATCAAATTATCAAAATGTGAGTTTTGGCTTGGCCATATTATGTTTCTTGGACACATGTATCCAAGGAGAGAATTTTAGTCTACCTCGCCAAGATTGAAGCAGTCGAATTGGAGCAACCAAGAACAATCACAAAAGTGAGAAGTTTTCTAAGATTGGTGGGTTACTACCGAAGATTTATACAAGAGTTCTCCAAAATTGCAGCTCCAATGATGAAATTGACAAGAAAGGGCGAGAAATTTATATGGACCCAAAGATGTGAGCATTGTTTTCAAGAGTTGAAGAGGAGATTGACTACGACACCAATATCGACAATTCCGTCAGGAAGGGGTGGATCCACTATTTATAGTGTTGGATGTGGCATGGAGTTAGGATGTGCGTTAATGCAACATGAAATGATTGTTGCATATGTCTCAAGACAGTTAAAGAATCACGAGAAGAACTATCATACCCACGACATAGAATTAACTGTGGTAGTTTTTGCTTTAAATATATGTCGTCACTATCTCTATGGTGAAGTGTTTGAAGTATTCACTGATCACAAAAGCTTAAAGTATATACTTTCTCAAAGTGATTTAAATATGAGGCAGAGAAGATGGATAATTTTTTTGAAGGATTATGAGTTCACCATCATGTACCATCCAAGAAAAGCGAACTAAATCGTCGATTCATTGAGTCGTAAATGGGAAGGCTCAATAACAAGTTTATGGTGTATAACTGTGAACCTTTTAAAAGAGTTGTCCAATGGAGACCAAATACTACTAGCCCAAAGGCTTTATTGATGACTCAATATAGGATCCAATTAGACTTGACCAATAGGATCATCATGGCACAAAGAAGGAATGTGGAGTTTGATTATATGATATCTTTGTGCAACAAGGAGAAAACTAAGTTCAACTATGGAAGAAATGGTATTGTAAGTTCAGAAACGAAGTATGAATCCCAAGAGCTTCGCTGAGAAATTTCGGATGAATTTCACAAATCAAAATTTGCTATTCATCCCCAGAGTACAAAAAATGTGCAATGACTTTAATGTGAGCAAATTAGATCACAGAAATTCAGTAAGTGCATTAGTTGCTCAAGTAATAAAGAGATGAGAAAATGTGTCGAACCCACGAGGAAAGATGAACTTTAAATTTTTAAACCTTATCTGTTAACTTGAAGAGACAAGTTTTAATTGGTTTCATATAAAAGAAAAGATAAGATATAATAAGAAAGGATAAAAAGATGAAATGTGATCTTCTGAAGATTTCAAATTGATAAGTTGGTTAGGGTTGGGACTCTCTCTCCCAATCGTTATCTTTTGGAATAAAGAATTAAATTTATTTTGCAATTTCTTATGATGGAAGAGTTGTATTAAAGGTATAGAACTCCGAACCAAATGTCCTAATTATCTTAGTCTAATATTAACCTAGGAGAGATCAAACCAAATCAATCCTTAGTTAAATTAAATTAAGATGCAGTAAACAATAAATTCTCAATTGTCAAAACTTCGAACCAAGTGATTCGACAATCCACAGTTCAAAATTTTTGAACCAGATATATGTGAATAGACTTGCACCAAAAATCAGAAAACAACATAAGAAGAACCCAAGAAATAGCTTGTCTGATTAGAACATGACCTACGTTCAGAGAGAAATTTGCGAGGCAAAAATAGAAGAAAACAACAACAGAAAAATGATCACAGAAAACGGTCCGCGTCGGATCAAGATAAGACCTATGTTCTCAGACAATTATGCGCGAGTTGACAATTTGATAGATGAAAATGGTCCGTTTTTGTAAGGAAAATGACCCACATTTTGGGAACCGAAAGAAATATTTAATTAAAATATTTACTAAAGTCCGAAACTTAATTAGTTGCAGAGAAATTATGTTAATAGTATCTCTCGATTAAAACTAACGAAAAGTCTCTGCTAAAAAATAATAATCCAGAAATTAACGATGCAAGTTCATAGATTTGCAGAGAATAAAATAATTCAAAACACAACGAGATTCAAACAGATCTTTCCCATAAACAGAATAAATGTAGCCTAATTAATTAAGAATAAAAAGATGAACTTAGAATCTCTATAGAGTTTCGTTGTCTCTTGATCTACAAGATGAATCTAGGCTTTCTCTCCTCCAAAGACGGCTTGACAACTCTTTTTAAAATCTGAAGAGAAAAGTATGACGAGAGGGGCTGCATATAGGGCTCTATTTAGAGGAAAAAATATGATATTCTTCCCTCCATCGGATGGTTAAAGATAATCTTGGATCAACACAACTTTGTATCAGCCTTCAGATCGGATGAACCACCTTGATTGTGAGATGACATGACCACGTCTTCAAGCAACATGGTCTGCATTATGAGATGATGAAGTTTGAATCGAAGACGATGTTGAACGCAATCCGCTTTGGATTTAGAAGATGACACGTGGCACATATGATTGAAGATATGTCGCTTTTTTTAATTTGACACGGTATTGAATGTCGAGTTGATCACGTCGAGAACAAGGACCATTTTGTGTTTTCACATGGTCCGTTCTGAAGCTTCAAAATTTTCTTAACTTGGCCCGTTTGGAGGATGGACACAAGTCGTTTTCTATATTCGACTAAACTTGACTCCTACCTTGAGTTTTTATGCATTAATTTGCCGTAAATTAAGAATAATTGCACTGAAAATTCAACACAAAGAACAACTTAAGTTGAATCTGACTCCAAATAAAAAATAAACAAAAGTATAAGAAATAATGATGCATGAATTTATGCAAAACTAAGAAAAAAAATTTAAATGAGATGCTTGCAACATGTATATTTTTGCTCGCATCAAACATCCCAAAGCTTGATGACTTTTTTGTCCTCAAGCAAAAACTTAAAACAAAGCCCAAATACCAAGAATGGTCCGTCATGGTTTCCATCGCATCAACAAATACTTTCCTCTTACTATTCTCCTACATGAATATCGCCGAAGTATCTATCCTCATATCAAGAAATCCTAGCCTTGTAGAAATTCTGTACTTAGACATATTTAAACATGTCTAAATTAGCTCCATAAAAGATAAAAATACAGTCAATCACATAATAAGATTAATGTTGAAAATACAAGTAATCATTGAGCTTAAGATACTTTTATGCTGAAATTCAAATTATTTTTCATATGAGCTCTAGTTTCTAAATAGGGGTTCGCAGGAAAGTATGTAGCGGGCTTTCGACTGATGACTCCCAAATCATATAGCCTTAGGGCAATATATGCTAAGACATCTCTTGAGCTTACTTGTCCAAACAATATCTAGTTCTAATTTGAAGATGTCAAACTAAGTTGTGATTTGAATACACAAACACTTCTCCATATTGCTCAAGGTGATCCATGTAGCGAGGTTTCGAGCGGTGGATCCTAGACCAATTGACCTTAGGTCGCAAAACAAGAATCCCCTACGGATCTGATGCGATAATTTTGTCCCGAGAAATGGTTACAAAAACTCTTGATGAGATGCTAATATGTTCTAATAATTCGCTTGCAAGTGCACTAGTCGTTATCAAGTAATAATTATGATGAATTTAGTTATCGTTCTCATGAGGATTAAATTCTAACCTAGTCTAATTCCAGAAACTAATGAGAGGGGTACATTCGTTTTGAAACAAAATATCTTTAACAAATAAAGATAAAAATAAAAATAAAAAGATATGGTTAAGACATGATCAATAAAGTGGCAGAAAATAGGATGACTACAATCATTGGACCAAAATGAATAATTAAGAAAAAGTCAAAATTTTATTTAACCGAATTTAGTTTTGTCAACTTTTAAGAGGGTTATGGTTATCTACAAATATGGCTTCCTCTTCAGGATGAGCCAACTATCCCAAACCTAAAGAATCAATTAATCCTCTCCAAAATGGTAATCTAACATAATAAGTGAATTCAGATGCAACAAGATGGATGCCCTAGACAATGAACTATTCCTTTCTTGTATGTTAATCTCATAGACCTCACACTATGATATTCCTCTACAGGATGCTACCTATGTGTGGTATGACATGTCATGAATAAATTTCTTATCTCAAGTAATAAAATCCAGAAAAAAATCATGAATAGGTTAATCATATCGGGATGCTAACATATCGTCACATTAAAGAATTTGTGAAAGATACAAAGAATCACATGCATACACATAAAAGTTCGAAGAAACAAAAAATTATATAAAATATTAGGATTCATCCAGTTTTCCTTTTTTACAATGAAAAATCTCCAAAAAATATAAAATCTAATAAAATACATGAGAGTTCATCCTTTAAAAATATGGGGAGAAGAAGGTATATTAGAAAATTTCAGAAAAAATTACAATTTAGAATTAGAACACATTCAGATAATCGTCTCTAAAATTTAGCAGCACTTCGTTCTCCTTCGTGGAGGCTCTCCCAGGCTTGAAGCATCCCCTCAATGGTCTTGAGAGTTATTTATAGGTGAGAAGAGTCCTGACCTTGATAGGATTCTTCTAAGAGAAAATATGATTTGACATGCGATCAGAACCATCGAAAAATCACTTAAAATGGGTTTAAAATATAAAAACTTTACAAATCTCAGAAATTGTCACGGCCCATGACAAAATTGTCACGACCATGACCAAACACTCATACTCGGTATGGGTGATGTCATGGCCCGTGACAATTTTATCACGATCGTGATCGAACAAACGATTTGTATTGTAAACCCGACATAGTCCGTAATCTGGGAATCACGATCGTGATCGAACAATGATCTTTTGCCTATATATGTCACACGACCCGTGAGTTGATCGCCACGGTCCTAATCGAATGATTGTAGTTTGCCAATGTGTCACAGTCCGTGATAAAATAGTCACAACCGTGACCAAATAATTTTATTTTGCACCAAGATGTCACGACCCGTGACAAATATGTCATGGTCATGACCGGAGCTCTGAAATTGTTCTCTTAATGTCATGGCCCGTGATAAATCTATCACGGTCGTGACTGAAGCTTCCAAATCCTCTTTCTTCATGTCACGGTCATGATCAATGCATGTTTGCTGATTTCTTAACTATTTCATCGTATTTTGATCCCAAGTTTTGATGATCTTTCTCTGCCATGCTACCAACTACCCTAGAACATAAGAATACCAATTATGTAGACTCTGACTCTAAAAAATAAAAATAAAGTGAAATAAAAATAACATGATTGATATGACTACGAAATGCATGAATTACACTAAATATGCACTGCAAAACATGACTAATTTAAGACTCATCAGGATCTAATTACCTGGACACGACAAGGTTCTTGATAACACTTTTGTACCTTCTCAACAACTTCATTTTTTAAAAAAATTCAAAATCTTCATATTTTTTCACACTTATATTTTTTATTCAAATATAAGCTCAAAAATTATTTAATGCACTCAATAAAAATTCAACTATAATCAAGACTAAATAAAAGGAAATAAAAGCCAACTAGAAAAGAAAATGTAGTCCTGAGCTTATAATTCTACTTGGTAACTTTCTACTTTTCCACTACCCTATACCAAGGTGATATTCGATAAAAAAATAGTAATTGAATTTCATAGACTAGCAAAGTGTCTTGAAGTTAGTACTATAAGGTCAATTAAAGTTAGCAAGTTACTTAATTTGACACGAGATATGCAAATTTTTATGATTTTCTTTTCAAAATGCAACATAATACAATACATAACATAATGCAATAAATAAGTGTTGGAGATAGAAGATGGAGACTGATCATCCAATCAAAATTTTTTTAGGGGTATATATGTAATTTCATTATTTTATGGGTGGTCGCCCTAGCTCCATCATATATATGTTATCTTTGGAGCGGTTATGGACTCTGGTAGTTTTGAACACTAACATAGTGAAAAACTCTTTGCGACGGCCATGGACGTAGGAGATCCATCTCCGAACCACATAAAATTTGTGTGTTTTTTTTTGTGTTTCTTGTGATCTTTCTATTCTTGTTCTTCGTATTTCCCAACAATAAGCAAACATGTAGACTAAGAAAGATAAAAGAATGCATGTTAATGCAATGTTTCCAAGCTTTAAATCATACATTGTCCTCAGTGTTGACAAGCTTTGAGAGGCAACAAAGATGATTACAACAAACAACTAATGACCACTGTGGCCGTGGCCATGGAAGTCCATATCCATAGTGCCCATGGCTGAAGTGATAGTCGTGCTTGCGCTGCATCATCTGCTACAACCGATCTAGGCAGCGTCGATCATCCTCAATAGAGCGCTCCATCTGATCTAGGCGGCTCATGGTGGTCTGGTGGTAGTCCTCTTAATATGCCCTCATATTCTCCAAGGTGCTTTGTAATGTAGCAAAGTCGAACGCGCTGACTGACGAATAGGTAGTTTTAGGCTCATAGGTGGCATATCGTAATGGTTTGAGTTGCCAAGGATACTGTGAAGCTAGAGCTGTGTCCTTGGGCACCTTCTGGGGCTAGTCCGCATATGATGGCCCCTCCTCCATAGGCTATGTAGGAGGTGCTGGCTCCTCATCTGCTCCCTCTATCAACGATGCAAAGTACAACTAGTTGGCACGATAGAAAAATAGTGATCCGTGCCTTGTTGCTGCATATCATCTTCTCACCGAGGTCTCTGAAGATAAAGTAAGGCTCTACTCTAATGATAGTGATCAACTTCATGTGAATGATCTTGTTGCGGTCAATTAGTGATGGTGCCTTTGACAATAGGGGTCGTAGGTAAAGTCGATAGTGCTCCACGATCGGTTTGATGAGGTCGTCGATGACCAAAGATTCCTTCGTCTTGTTGGTGAACTTCTCAAAAGTGTAAGATAAAAAGGCTCCCAAGTTCACCTGTCATCCCTCCAGCATCACCCACATCAAGTATAACTAGGTGTTATTAACAGCTCAATCATTGTCACCTCGGCCGCAAAGGGTGCTCGATAGGATCTTGTGGATGTATCTCACAACTAGGTTCTGGATCCTACTTGCCTTAGTGCGAGTTAGTTGTAAGTGGTCCTCTATAGTAATAACTCTCCAAATGTCTGCATGGAGAAACTAAGCATGCAAGATTGGAGTGATCTAGCTCAACAAACCCATAGATGGCATTGAGTTCCTTCAAGGTGAGGCAGAATTCCTGATTGTACATCCTGAAGGTGATGTTGGGCTTCCCTTCCATAGACATTGGTGATAGGGTCTCTCATGCTCGACATTGTGTGTCTTGAATCAACTCAAGAATTTGTAGGCAAACTTATCGTATGTGGACCACCTCTTCAGGAAGAAGTTCGCTACGCCAATTCGACCACATATGTTTGACACCTCGTCATATATTCTGATCTGGCACATCGTGTAGGGGCATGCATATTTTGTTGCATCGACTCCCTCTTTGAGAATTTTCTAGTAGTTCCTCTCTTGCCCCCAATATAAAAAATCTTGTCAAATCGGCCTCGAGATTATGGAGAGATCAAGTAGCTATTCCATTGCATCCTCTTCCATAACAGCACGGGTCCGACAACGTGGAAGCATAATGTCGATGCTAGGAGTAAAAAGTGACCCATGTTAAGACTAGAAATGGACCTCTTTGAAGGAGGAGCAGCAACAACGAAGACACAACTGTTTCTATAATGGATCCCGGCTGTGTAAGGCGATTACCACTAGTGTTGGTGAAGAAACCATTAAGACCATTGATTGTGGTTTTCCATTAAGACCATTGATAACCTATTAAGTCGATCGAGTGTGGCAATCTCTTAAGTCTACTGAATGTGGCAACATATTTCTTTTTTATGTGGCAAACTATTAAGACCATTAGAATGACAACATTAAGTCTATCTGATACTTATTAAGACCGCAAATATGACAACTATTAAGACCACAAACAAATATTCTGCTTCTATTCTGTCTAAGAGTTACCAAATGATCTATAAATTTATGACAACGATATATATAATTTAGTATTGTGATTTCAAATGGTCCATAGATAAATTTTTGTTTGCCAATGTTCTTTTAAATATTTGTGGAAGTTAATAATTCAATGGGCTTAATTAATGCTCACCCCTTTCATTTGAATTATTTTGTAGGTTATGAGTCTTGGGTTTTGCTTGCTGTGATATTAACATGGGAAAATAGCGATTATGAATGAGAGAGACAAGAACATTACAATATGAATGCCTTTAGGAGGTGTTTACTACATTACCTATTAATCTATATTGTCTAACATAAAAATGATCATTTATTAAATTATAAGTGATTTGCATTACCTTGTTTACTATATATAAGTAATTCAAGTGTCAATTCATATTATCATGTTTACTTATAAAAAAGGATTATTGAGCAAAGTAACGAAAATACCCTTTATAAATATTATTAAATTAAAAATTCTATATCATTAAATTAAAAATTATCAACTTAAATAATAATTTCACAAATTAATGTATTAAGTAATTAATACCCTTCAAAATAAAATAATAATAAAACAATATTTATAATTAATATCAATAATAATAATTAATAAAATTGTCATTTGAATTAATTATTAGTGTTGTATCTTCATTCATAATACGATAATAGTAATATAATAGTAGTATAATATTATATTATATAGACATTTTTAAAATAATATTTATTATGGACATTAATTTATTATTATTGTTATTATAGTATATTATTATATTATTATTATTATTATTATTATTATTATTATTATTATTATTATTATTATTTGTGCTGATGTTATTCAATGGTTTATTTTATTGTGTCATGTTTTATTTATGGTAGATTTAGATGGACGATTATGTAAATTAAATATAAGTAATAGTCTGTATAGACATCTCCTCTTAGGTAATGGATTTTCACTTCATAAATAATCTAATTGCCTACAAATCAGAATAAGTAAATATGGTAATCCAATGGACACAGTTCAAATTATTAGTAATATACAAAATTTACCAATAGGGAAACACCTCTTTAGGTCATTCATCACTCTTATTTCGTTGTTAAAAAAATATAACTTATTTATTTTTGATTTGATATTAGTATTGCAAGAGCCTTTAGTTCGGTCTACTTTTCATTTTTTTAACTTCAAGATAAAGAGTATATGACTCAAACAATATTTACTTGATAAGAAGTTGAGAATTACTTTTTTACACATTTTTTGAAGTCTAGATTAAAAATTTCATAGATGTTATTATATTAATAGTTTAGCAAAGGACATCTTATACGTTTGAATGTGAGTTTATGGTAACACCCTTGTGGTGCCCCAATGGTGGGTGTCACAAGGACGGTCACATCGACGACGAAGCCTAACAATGCTTCGACGAGCGACCGCATCGTTGAGGAGGATAGTGGGTGGCCCTTGTCGTCCTTGTCAAACCGTCCGACATACTCTCGCTAATCGGACAACACCGCATAAGGCCTTTCTTGAGCTTGGAGTTGGCCAGCATCGCCGGCCGGAGGGCGTAGATGATGACGACTTGTCGAAGACACTCGGTGGAATGTGAAGATGGAAGGGGAATCATCATTAACATAGGAAGGCTTGATGGTGGTGACTGGTGGATCTTTCTACTTTCACTGAAATATAAACATGATGCCACTTGATGCTTTTGAGCATGTTGTATTGTAAACATGCATCAAAACTACGATGGACGTCTTTGTGGATTTTTCTTTTTTTGTGGTGAATTGTTGAATAAAATGTGGTATGAATGACTAATGGATTGATGCCTATAGGGACTTAAATAAGAAATATGTGGGAGTTGTTGGTAGGTGGAAAAAGCTACTAAAATATAAATATGTTGCCACTTCTTAGGACATGCCCTAGAAGATGATGTATATGAATAATGGAATTTGATGTCGTTTGGTTTATATTTTTAAATAAGTTTAGACTTCCAATTTCATTTGAAATAAATTTTCGTTAATAAGTTAATTGGCTTTTGAATTAGTATTAATTATTTGTATCTTTGTATATCCTAATTTTTAATAGATGCAAAGAATAATATTCTAACACTTTTGCTTTTAGGCTGGTGTTCATTGATCTAAAATTTTACTTTCTTTTACACTGATCAACTGAAAAAATAACCATTGCAGTATTTTTTTAATCTTTGAGGTCGATAATGCACTGAATTCTAACTCATCTTAAAATTCATATAATGCTCCATAGTCAAAATACTTCGGCATATGAAGTCTCATTGCCACAATAATAAGTTTGGGAACAAGATCTAGAGGATGTGGGAGGCGGAGCCATGAATCCTATTTTTAGTACAAATCATTTGTTAAGGCCAACATAAACTTCATAAGGATTTTAATTATGATACAATTGGATCATTGTACTACTCTACCAAGGGCATAACACCAGTAAAAATGGATCTCAATAAATGATATATTTTTCTTTTGTGTCTAACATTACAAGAAAATAACAAATTTACGACGGAATTTTCGGTCACAAATTTTATAAAATTTGTCACAAATACAACTTTGTGACATAACATAAAACATCCAAGATACACTCATTAGAAGCCAAAAGGCGACAAAAATATAATGTCCGACTCAAATTGTGATAAAAAATCCCATTACAACTTGGGACAAACTAAACATTTGTCTCAATTTGAGACGGATCTTGGGCCGATCACAAATTGAGACGAATAATAGTCCATCTCAGGTTGAGACGGTAAAAAGCTCGTCTCAACTTGTGACAGACTCTAGTCCGTCAGAATTTGAAACCTCAATAACATAGAAAGGTGGCTATTGCTGAAGTAAAACCTCTCCACTTCTATTATATATTATCGTGTGTTACTTTTTTATTGTTGTTGAAAGAAAGGGCATTGATTAATTTGTTTAATTAATTCAAAAAATATCTCTTTTTAAGGTGAGGTTTAAGTCATTATTACTTGAATCAATCAATCATTTACTGATTATAATTGTTAGAGTTTGACTAGAAACTGAGTTTAACTTTGTTTCATATTTGTTTATGTTTCAAGTTTCCTATTTAGCTAGGATTTTGTCTATTTCTATTTGGTGTAGGAGTTTAGGATTTAAGAGAATATAAATAAGGAAAAGATGTAACCTCAATATTTCCCATCTCTAATCCTCATCTGTTATACCGAAAGAGAAATTCCATTTGAGCGACTTGTGTTACCCATTTGGAGCCAAGGGAGGGTTTTAGAATCCTTGGTTACCCTCCCTACGCGAGCTATGGATATTCTGTTTATAATTCTTCAACTAATATATATTTGTTTATGCTCAAGGACGTAGTCCAAACAAGGGTAAACCTCATTAAATCTTGGCATCCTTTTTAGCGTGTGATTTCTTTTCTCTCATCATTTTTTGTAATAAATTAATATCAAAGCTAAGTTATGATCCATTGTGAAAGAGAGATTCATCAGCGATCCTCTATCAAGTGAAGAGAATGTTGAATCTAGGATCCCGAGAATGTTTTGAATGATCACAAATTTGTAAGTGAACTCAGCCT
>LTAE01005711.1:8405-27629 GCA_001647135.1 Pontederia paniculata | reverse complement strand
TATATCATGTCCTTTCTGTAAACAAGGTTGCATACCTTGCATATGTTTATTATTTCACCGATCCGGATCTTACATCTTAACGGTAAGATCTTAAACCTTATTATTTTCTTCATTTTGTAGTATCTTATATGATTAATACAATCGCTTAAGAGATGATATTTCTTGCGTGTATGCCAACTCATAATCTTATTGTATAACACTGATAGTCCCACGTGCAATGTATTTCTCCTTTTTTTTATTATTTGTCATTTTTTTATTGTTGCGTTTTGACTTGTGAATTGTTGATTTATGTACAATAATAAGTTTACTATAAATTGCTCTGAATGGACACATGATATTATTTTTTAGCCACTTTAATGTTTGAGATCGATGAGAGCTTTGCCCCAACTTTTGAAGATTAATTAAGAGGACAAAAGTAGATAGAAGATAAAGATCTTCAAGGTTAAAGAAGACGAGATGCATGTGATATGCCATCAGAAGATCCTAGTAAGAAGTAGTTCAAAGGGCCAAACGAAAATTCTCAATGTACAACTTATTATGCTTTCGGAAAATATGATCACTTCAAAGCCAATTACTCATGTGTCGAAGAAGATGATCCATAATAGGCCTTAAGAGAATTAAAATAAGAGTTCGCAAAAAAAATCAACAAACTCAAATTTGTTGAGGTCATCGAGTGTAATGATTTGATTATGAATATATATATGATTGATGATTGATTGATTATGGAGTGACCCGTCATATAGTGAAAATAAAAAATACTTGACTGAGTTGAATAAAGGAGAATAAGAATCTTTATGAAGAATACCACCTATCTAGAGGTTGTAGGTATTAAAAAATATAGGCGGGATCTAAGAAATAACATAATGATAGTTGATGATGTGTTGTATATATTAAAAAATTGATGGAACCTTATATTTGTACTTGCTCTTCCAAAGAAAGGACTTGAATTATGCTTCACAAAAGTTGTGTAATTATAGGAAAAAAAGAAAGTTATGGCCGTATGAAAATTTGTTCTCACCATGACTTATTCTATTTATATGTAGTCAATAAATTAATGAAAACTATTTTCTAGCATTCTACGTGTTATGCATATAATTTTGATCCATGACATAATGATTAGGACATTTAAAAAATTTAAGATGAAAAGAAAATCAAAATGAATTTGATACCTAATATAACAAGTGCAAGGACATTGCCTTATGAATATTATTCCGAAGAGAATTCTTGACGGGAACACGATTAAAGTTGTTAAAGTTAGTTCATTCTAATATTTGTGGCTTCTTTGGATATCGATAAACAAAAAAATAAAAAAAATAAGATGAAATAAAAAAAAACAAAAACGAATTTAATACCTAGTATAACTAGTGCAACGACACTTTCCTATGAAACATCGTTTGACAAAAAGATATAATTTAAAGTTTTGATGGGAACATGACCAAAGTTATTAGAGTTAGGGCATTCTAATATTTGTGGCTCTTTGTGTGCTAGTAATAAAAGTAAAAATACTTCATTACATTCGTTGATAATTACTCAAGATTTACTTATATTTATTTGTTAGAAAGAAAAGTTGAGACTTTTGACATATTTAAGAAATATAAGATAGAAACAAAGAAAAAATTGAATAAATCAATCAAGTGTTTTTAAGGACTCATGGAGAATGCACCTTTCGGATATTTGTGAGCTACTACATTCAAGAAGGCATAAACAGACAAACTACTATGCCCTAAAGGTGCCACAAATGGACGATGAGAAAGAAAAAAAAGAATAAAACACTAATGAATGTAGAAGAGATATGTTGTCTCATTTTAAATTCTCAAAAAAATTTAGGATGAAGTAATCTTGGTCGCATGTGAATGACATATAAAACAAAATTCTCACTAAGTATATTTAAATAGTGTCATTTAAAATCTAAAAATAATAGAATACCCGACATAATCCCTCTTAGAAAATGGGGATCTATAGTGCATGTGTTGATTCCAAGTTAGTTAGGGAACAACCTATATTGTAGGATGGTAATGTGCAAGTTAATTGAGTACTGTGAAACATCCAAAAGATATATATTAGTTAACGATAAAAAATGTGTTATAGAGAGTTCTAATGCAACTTTTCTTGAGAATAAAAAGAAAGATGTACGTAGTAAAAGGATATTAAGTCTTTGACTATTAACAATGATAACTAAATAGACTATGAAGAAAATAGATTGGACATAAGTCCCGGTGTGAAAGATAGATCTATATAGAATAATGAGATATCTTTGAAGGATGTGGAGAAACTCATTATTTCAACGAGTATTACGAACATCAAGAAACTACGAATGGAACTCGCATGTTTGAAATCTATATTAGTTCAAAGTTTATGTGATTACATCATGATGTTATATAGAGAATTGTATATGTCCTATTTTTTGTTTAGAAGTAACTTGTAGTGGGTTGGAATCATAGGAAAGACAATCAATAAAGTGTAAATATTTTTTCAAATGAAAGTACCGATAGGATGATACACTGGATAAGCGCAAAGCAAAATTGGTCACCAAGGATTATACTCAGTAACTCGGTAAAGATTTAAAAAAATAATTTTGTGGCTAAGTTTGCATCAACTAGGACAACCATAACAATAATTGAATGTATAAATTTGAAGTTAGTCCAAATGGAATTGAATGTTAAGACCAACTTTCTCAATGAAGAATTAAGTGTAGATATATACGACAACTTAATAATTTTTAGGTGAAAGATCAGAAGAATAAGATGTACAAATTGATAGTCGTTTTATGACTTAAAATAGTTGTATTGTCTATGATACTTGAAATTTCATATGATAATAGTCTAATTTGAGTTCTAACTGAACAAATCCGAATATATGTACATAAAGAATAGTGGGAGTAGTTTTGTGATTTTATCATTATATATGGATATTTTTCTTGCTGAAAATGATGTCGTGTTTAAAGTGAAAACAAAGTTGAGCAATAAATTTGAAATAAACGATATAGGAGAAACATCCTATGTAGTTAACATTCAAGTTATATATGCTAGAAAATCAAGGAAATTTAGCTTAAGTTAATGATAATATATAAATAAGATACTGAAGAAGTTGAAATGCAAAATTTATAGATTAGCACCTACACCATTTATGATTTGGAAAGACTTAGCAAAAGTCATTCCAATAGGGCAAAATCCTTTGGCGAACCCTATGCACAAACTTGGGTTACTTAATATACGTGATGCTCTGTACAATTCTTGATTTGACTTTTGTTATAAGTTTGATAAGTGGATTTTAATGTAATCATGAAAAGATTCTTTAAAGGATAATTAAGATAATACTTTGATATATAAAAGACACTGTACATTTGAGGTTGTAGATCAATCAAATGTGAATTTTAGTGGAGATGTAGATTGTCAAAATTTCACATTACGCTACTTATTCAATTATTTCTTAGGGTAGCAAGAAATAAGAATGCGTTACTAGACACATACGAAATCGAGCACATTATTTGTAGTATATTATTCGCTCATGAAGTTAATTTGGCTCAAAAAAAAATTTAGAACCAAACTCGATATGTAAGACCACTCTAATTATATTATGATAATCAAGCTTCATTGACAGTGGATTCAATAATTAAAAAAGCAAACACGTTGAGATAAAATATTGTTATATTCAAACTATAAAAAAAAAGAAAAGATAATGATCTACATACGTATGAATGATTCTCTTAAAAAAGTTCAAGTAGAATATTCATCAAATATGTTGATTTGATGCGACTTAGAAATAATTAATCCTATGCAAAAATTCATGAAAACGTAAAACTTTATATATCATCTTTAGTTGATACCACACGAACAAGCGATTGTTAAAGGCGCATGATCACAGTGTCAAGTGAGAATCGTTGTACGATTATTATTGAGAATGATCGCAGGGGTCATGAATAGTCTATTATGGTTATGACGACCATCAATGTGCGATAAATGGTGCGGGCTAAAGGTCGAGATGCGTCTATTTATGGAGCTAGATTTATTGATCAATGAGTTGGAAGCTCCAAATCATAACAATAATTTTTTTTTTCATTTACCACAATAATAAAGCTTTTTCTCTGTTGTCAAACTAGTGTTTAAAAACAGTCCAAAAACTGGAAGGGTTTAGAATTGTCATATATGTTTATTTTGTTTAGAATTTTTACATATTGATACACAATAATAAAGAAAAATTATGGAGCCAAGGCACACACAACCCTCCAAACACTCTGGGTTCATCACTTGACGACTAATTTAATTCCTCTCGTACTGATTTTTTTTGTGTACACAAATAAATTAAACTCAAAATTGTATTTAAGCGAAAATACACTAAATCGCACCTCTTATCTTATTTTATTTTTCTTCGTCATCCTATTCCATCAGTTGTAATTCTTGGTCGGTCAATAAGCTGATTTATGATTTCAAAAAGTTCTCACAAACAATTTTAGAAAAAAAATGGAGAAGGGGGCCGGACACTTGAAAATTCAGTCGACGAGACAAATCTTGATGGTCATCTGTTTCTGACCCTCGTTGCAATATCAACATTCAAGAAGGAGACCACACAATGTGAAGTGGGGTTTGGTGGAATTGGAGGTGTGATGCCCACTTTTGATGCATCCCTTTCCTTCTTCTTTCTCCACCCTCAACTCTACCCCATGGCCATCAGGCCATGCCTACATGCAATAACACGAAGATGCATTATATATATATGTAAAGGGATTGATGCGATCACATGGCACGTACAGATGTGGACGGCGGCCGTGTCACGTCGTTGCATGATTGATCCATCCCCATATATATACACATCCAATTAAGCCACCTTACTTACTGTCGCCATCCTTGTGATCTTTCTTGCCTTCCACTGATCGCAACCCAACGGGGTGACACAAAACCGGATGTTTTGGATCACAACACTATCTCTTCTTTTCTTCTTTTTGGTGCATGCATGTCATTAATTTTAAGAAGTTGATTGCTTTTCGTGTGATCAAAATGAAAGCAAGCGTTCTAACAATCCATAAAGTTGATATCTTTCGTTGTAATTTATTTTTTTCACGTGAGATACCTACAAGTTTTTTTGGATATTAATTGCTTAATAACAGATTATGGTACGAGAGTCAAATTATATTGCTGATTACTTTACTTATGGACAGCATATATTACTATGACAAAAAAAAAATCAATAGGAATCGGCGCTTTCAGAATCCATATCAGTTGAACATGACTCTCAATTCATTGAATTTGAAGATATATAGGCCAGATGACATTATTGACTTGTTCTATACATAAAATGTATGGTTATGCATGCATGTCTCATCAATTATATATGTCTTTTATTTATTTTCAAGTGAGTGTGTGCATGGTGCATCTTGGCTTAATGTTGGCAGCCACTGATGCTACAAGGCAGTAGCCACCCTGTGGATCAGGGTTCATGACAACCGATGGAGAAGCCACCCACATGAGGTGTCTACCTTTTGAGCATATTAGTTGCATTGGAATCGGCACATAGATTAATTAGAAAGCAGCCACAGCTGCTTTTGCACTTACTAATTAATGGGGAACAATAATATGAATGGCAAAAGTGTTGCCTAGCTATCTAAGTAGTTGTTAGCTAGATGTGTGTAGAACCCTTAGGTTTGCTTCGTTGTTTTCCATGTTGGGAGATTGTACTAGTAATGGGCGAGCTCAAGATCTAGCTAGCAATAGAAAATTCAATACAAGTAGAGTCATTTTCGATGTTAATTATGATGTTCGAAAATTTAATTAATGAACTCTTACTACTCTACTTTGACAGAGGAGTAAAGTTTTGACAAGCATTGTTCCAAATAAATTTTCCTTGTATAGTTTGAGAAATGGACCACATTGTAACAACAAATTATTTAATTCTTACACAAATGTATCTCTGTCTCTATCTCTTGTTATTCCGGAGATTGAAGAATGGTATAATATAAAAAAAACAAAAATAAAGTCGAAATGAAGAATATCTCCAAATAATTCCTAATTCTGAAATTTATGTATATTCACCTGATTTCAAGACTGGCCACTTTTATTTCTTATTTTCATCTTGCACATATAACATGCACAAGAGAAGGAATCACATACAAACAAAAAAAAATATAAAATAATTGTAATGACTCAGGCACCCCCTAATTTTGATCTCCATACAGTTTAATAAGTTCTTTCTTAAAAATAATATAAATAATTTTGAAATAAATTTTTGCATTAGACATTTATTTAGAACGGACAACTTCGTCATCTCAAATTTAAAGAAAGTAATAATGCACTTTAAATATCATGTGTGTGCAAGAATAAGTGACACCAAATTGAATTAAATTTGGTTGGCTGCTCAGATATTAGTCCCAACTTGAAAGGCATAAGAGCTAATAATCTTATGTAAATTTTTTGCAATAATTAGTTTAGTCAAAATTTACTTTTTTTTTAAATTTTAATACTTACTGAATTACTTGAATGCTAATACTCTTAGACATCTTTAATTGACCTCGTGAGGAATTATTTTGCAATTGCATTAATTGCACTGTTCCAGTAGGAAGGCTTTAGTTATCCTTGGAACAGTAAGTCGACTCCAACTTAAGCAGATATCCTTTCAACTTGGAATTTGAAAAGCACTTATATAGTTTTCTAAACTATTTGTAGGGAAGATATGTAACAAGTGTGCAAGCACTCAATTCCTCCATTATTGCTCCCCATTGACATGTCTCCTTCCATCAAAGTACCCAAACCCCACTTCCATATTTCCTAACCTCCAATTAAACAGTGTGTTTTTTGATAAGTTGATAAGCTTCTACATCGTTTTGAAAAATCCTCAACTTCATTCGGAGAGGCTAATTTTGGTTGACAAGTCGGATACGCAAAATATAAATAAAGTAGCGATTCATCATCATGATATTTTAGAAAATTTCTAAGTAGATGTTTTCTTATCGATAATTTTTATACATTACTAATAATTCGAACTTGAAATTAATTAAACTCATCAAATTATCATATTTATTTATTTTAATTTATAGGCAATCTAAATTATCTAGCAATGCAGATTATTTATGTTCATAACAATATGAATTATTTAATAAAGAAGTGTTTTTTTCAAATTATCATTTAACTTAATCTTACTTATATTTAATTTTCATACTTGTTCCTCTAAATCTTAATAAATAAAATATAAAATAATAAATTATATTATATAATAATAACAATAATAATAATAATAATAATAATAATAATAATAATAATAATAATAATAATAATAATAATAATAATAATAATAATAATAATAATAATAATAATAATAATAATAATAATAATAATAATAATAATAATAATAATAATAATAATAATAATAATAAACATTATTTAGATAATATTTATATGATATGATATTATTATTGTATTATGAATACAAATATATTACTAATTATTATTGATACTTATTATAAATATTATTTTATTTTGAAGAGTATTAATTACTTAATACATTAATTTATCAATCTATGATTTAGTTTTATAAGTTTTAATTTAATAATATAAAATTTTAATTAATAATATTTATAAAGAATATTTTGATAAAATGGTGTATATTACTTAATAATCTTTTTTATAAGTAAACATGATAATATAATTGTTAATTTAATTACCTACATATAAAATAGGGTAATGCACATTACAAATAATTTAATAAGTGATAATATTTTTACTAGTTAATATAAATTATTAGGTAATATAGTAAACGCCTCATGTGTTGAAGATAAATATATATCACTTGCAACCTTGATTAATTTTTATAATAATTTTGTGAAGATTGAAATTTTATTGTATTAAATAATATAAAATTGTATGCTAAATAAAAAAAATACAATTTTAACAATTATTAATTAATAATGAATCACATCCACCTCTTAATTTTTAATCCAATAAATCATAATTTGATCGCTTCATGATCCAAAAATATAGAAATAATGATATCAATAAAAAAACTTCTGAATCTCATCTAGATCATTATTGTCATGAATATAAATGTTATCAATGTCTAAATAATTATATTTATGATATGAGATAATGTAAAATCAAATATAATCGTGTAAATTAATGTCATATAAAAACTTTGCGGCATAAAATCTTAAGTTGGCAACCTTGGTGGTGCCTCCCATTTTATCTTTTTAACATGGTGTCTACTTATAATATTATTTCTTAAAATTCTAGAATTAATAATATATTTAATTTAATATGGTATCAAAGTCAGATGTTCTAAATTAAAATATTGATATTATTGACATTAAAAATTAATTTTCTTTCTTAATTATTCACGACTTAAATTTTTAAAATTGTTGATAACACATCTATATATTAAATAATTAACTTTATCATGTTACTTTTATATTTTAATTTATTTCTATCACATCCAATATTAGAACCTTAAAATTTTGAAAACTAAAAGGATTTGATATAATCAATATTTTCAAGGTTATTATCCATAAAATCTTTATATGGATATATATATATATATATATATATATATATAATTTGTAGTTTGAATAAAATGAGAATAATAGTATGTATGTGCAATAAATATTTAAGTAATTGGCATGCCACATAAATATGCCTTGTTTGACCACCAAACACTATTTGAACCAGCATTTCATCTCATATGAAACATTACTCGTAGGAGTGCTTTGCCAAAACTCTACCCCGCCCAATTATCTCACTCCCCAACTAGGAATATTTGCATATTTATTAAATATAATATTGTAAAAACAAAGAGCAAAAAAAAAAATAACAAAAATAACATGAAAAGCGTATCCATTATTTTGTAAAAACTACTAGCACAGTCGTCTATATAATAAAGAAATTGCACATTATCTCTCTACAATTATAAAAGTCGAAGTTGAATAATTGCTAATGGACACTCCTCAACTTCAATTGATAACTAAGTTGAAGAGTAATGTCACCTTCTAAAAATTTTAATTATATGCCGTTATAAATTGTTTGGATGATTTTTAAGTGAAGTTTAAGAGGAAATAACAGTACTCCTAATCGAATGATCTTTCAAATTATTTTTTCAAACACCCCAAAAAATTATAGTTTCTTCTATCTAATACTAAACTTATAAACTTACAAATTTTGTTTCTTGAATTTATCTCGAACATTTTAAGTCCTTCCTTACAAATGTTAATAATATTGCACTTATGTTATTATTATTATTATTATTATTGAAGCAAAAATATAATTATTTTTCGTAATTATTAGAAAATTAATTAATAGAACTTTGTATCAAAATTAATGAAAGAATTTAAGTATCAAACTGATATAAGTTTAGAGAATTTGTAAAGTCATAATTTAAGGAAATAAAATATAGTTTGGAGATGATAAAAAAAATAATCTTATTTTTTATTAACTTTTACATGATAGGAAAAAAAAGTGGGAAGAGATAAGAGTCGTCCCCATCTTTGACGTCTGCGGGGGCTGCAGTAAGTGGGGGACCGGCTCTGTGTGTGTGCGGGAAGAGATGAGAGATAAAAATATTTAATTTCACGAGTTAAAAATATTAAGAGTGGGAAGCGGGTAAATAAAATAACTCCTATTTAATTATTATTATTATTATTATACTTTTAATTAATGAGCAGCGATTATTAATAAAGAAATAAACAGCACAAAACAGAGAGGTTTGTGCTGTTTTTGTATGAGAGAGAGAGAGAGAGAGAGAGAGAGAGAGAGAGAGAGAGAGAGATGAACACTCGCATCGGCCTCCGCTCGTGCGTGTGAGATTAGAGGAATGCCACTGCGACTTCTACTGCTACTGCTACAACTCTTTATTTAAATCTGCTGCGGCTTTGGCCTTCGAGAAGGCTTCCACAGTTGGGCTGTAGACTGGTGAGGGGGGAGCAGAAAGCAGAGGAAAGAAGCGCCTCGAGGGGAAGAAAGAAGCGAGGAGGGAGAAAAAAGAGGGAGATACATGGGAATGCTGGTCGCAGTGTCGCTTTAATGGTGGCAACGAAGGTACTTGTGGTTCAAAGATGCGATCTTGACGCATTGATTTCGATGTCCTCGGGGAGTTTGCAGGAGGTTCTGGTGGCTTCTTTCCCTTTTATCCTTTAACGGGGATGTTTTTTTCTGATCCAAAACTGTGTTCCATGTTCCTATCGTTCTTCTTTTTTCCTCCTCTTCAACAAAAGAAGAAAGCGCTGCGCGAGTATTAAACATTGGCCACAATCTTTTCCCTTTTTTGTGTCATTTTGTCTTGTATTTATCCTCTCAGTGATCTCCATATGGAGGTTTGAAGTGTCGGGATTACTCATCCAAGCGTTTGAGGACAGTTTTGATATAAAGTTCCGATCTTTGGTTTGTCGAGTGGTTCTCGTGTCATCTTCTTTAAGGTTGAACTCCTTTTTTTTTCCTCCTAGTGCCTTCTTTCCTGCTGTTGTTGAGGATAGGGAGGTGGTTCGATTAATGTTGAATTACTTGATTCCCTTGGTGATTTCCCTCAGAATATGTTGAAGACAGTTTTGATGTAAAGGTTCGATCTTTGGTTTTCTCCTCAGATTTGTTTGGTTCTTAGGTTATTGGAAGGTTGAAGCAATTGTTCGTTCCCACAAAATTACATCTTTTTGGTTTACAGAGTTACAAACGAGACCGGGCGCATTCCTCTTCTTATTCTACTTCTTGCATTCTTCTTCCCATTTTATTTATAGCCCATAAGCCCAAACTTTTCTTTGTTTTCCTGTTTTACACGTTATTGCAAAACTTTCTGCGGTTCCTGAATTCTGATCACCTCAGCAATCCAGAAGTCTGTGTTGTCTTTGCGGAGAGCAAGATAAAACAGCCACGTAATGCCGAAGTATTCTGGGGATGCCAATGAATTCGCTGATGGGGATGACAATATCAGAAAAGGGGTCTGCTCCTCATCCTCATCGACCCCCTCCGTGTTGAAGAATTATCGGATTAAGCGGGCGATTTTGGTTGCGAAGAAGAGAGGAACTACAACGCCAGTCCCAATGTGGAAGATGAATGCCAAGTCTCCATGTTCAGCTGCAGGCTTCTCTGATGCGTCTCATTGCCAGCCATCACAACATCGTGCTTCCGTGTCAGCCCGGAAACTTGCAACTGCACTCTGGGAATTGAATGAGTTCCCTTCTCAGATAATGTTGGAAAATTTAGAGGAGAGGAAGTTGATGAAGGAGAAGGTTAAAAGAAATAGGACATCCAGGTTTTATAAGCATGGGTCACTTCCTCAGCATCTATCAGACCCATCGCATAGCCCAGCTTCAGAAGTGAGCATCTGATCACTCAAGTTTCTATTCCTTAATTTGATGATAAACTCGTTCTGAAGTGATATTATTGTCCATTTTCTTTCTTTGGTAATTTCCTCTCTACTTTTTCAGTCTTCAGGTAGCTCCAAATTCAGCAGCCATGGACCAATTTTTCCTTTGCCTTATCATAAGTTCGGTGGTAAAGATCAGAAACACATGAACGCAGATAGTTTAAACAAATGCAGTTTAATGGAGGTATCAGTACTATCCAGCCAGCCTTTAGCTTTAGATTGTTTGCTCTTTGTTTCATTCATTCATCAATGTATGCTTCAGTTTCTCCTTTCCAAATCTTGTCAATTCAATACAAACCTTTTGTTCTACTCCTTGGTAGTTTCCCTTACATTTCTGGTGCTAAAGATTAGTTGCCATCTTCTCTAGACTGTTCTTCCGGTGTACCAAGTTAATGAGCTTTGCCTTCCTCGGACAAAATATTGTTGGATGTTTTCTGGTTGTTCCATTCTATTGACAAATTTGCAATGGCCACCGTCACATAACACAGGGAAAAGAATGCCTATGAACGATTTATATCTTTATAGGCAAACAAATGCTAGATCACCAGATAAAAGTGAGTGGTGTCAGGCTAGTTGCATATGAGTAGTTTATTTTTCTTTTATGGATTATAATAATCTCTTTATTCAGTTTCTGAATGGGGAACATAGGTCAACTAGTTACGTGATGATATTTCCTTGACTTTAAAGTTTTAATGTCCTATAGAACGGGACATGATGGAGATTTTGCTTGATTTTTGACATATAATAAAGCTTTGGAGGTTAACTGGTGCTTTAAAATTGTCTTTGAAGTGAAGCATTGGAAGAATATCGTTTGTAATGATACTAGTGGGCATAGAAGATCTAAGGTACTGTAGATTTATCGTCATGCAATGTGTTTAAATTTCAGGATGCCAATAACATTATCACATAAAATACTGGTTCCTAATTTTATCTGAATGATAAGGGTGCTTATAGAGCGCAATGACATCGTATGATCCATGTAGCCGACCCCACCTAGTGGGATAAGGCTTTATTGTTGTTGATAAGGGTGCTTATCTTTTTGGGCATGGCAAATTGCTCATAATTTAACTGATTATGTCTCCTTGATTTTAAGCTATCTTAAGCTTTAAATGTCCTATAGAATAGGGCATGATGAAGTTTTTGCTTGATTTATGATGCAATAAAAAGCTATGGAGATTAACTGGTGCTTAAAGTGGCGCACTGAAAGAATCTATATTTGTTATGATATGAGTGGACATCGAAGAGGTGAGGTGCTGTGGATTTGTCTGTATACAATGTGTTTGGATATCAGGAATCCAATAGAAAAAAAATTGGCTCATAACTTTAACTGAATGATAAGGTTGCTCATCTTTTTGGGGATGGTAAATAAGGCTTTACTTAAAAGCCTTTTCTCAATTGGATTTAGGGACAAATTCATCCTGCATTTTAAATTTGCCAGTTATCATTTGAATATGTCATTTGTTTCAATAGTGCTTACTTTTTATTAAATATTTGTTGATTGTCTACAAAAGTTCACAAACATAACAGAATTATCACATTGCTAAATGAATAAGTTGGATCACTAACACTCATTGTATATTTAAGCATTGTCTGTTTAGGTGTATAAATGAGGAATGTGATAAATATTATATATACTGTGTCGATACCTACTGTAGAAGTGCGCTACACATTCATTGTTTATACATCATATTTGTCTTAGTGCTTCCTGAGATTTTTAACATTTTCATTTCAGTTATGTTTTTTCTTCATCGTCCAATATCAGATCTGTAAATTAGTAATATATACCATCTTGGTTTAAGCAGTTTTTTATTATCATATTGATACTTCCAAAATTTTCCCCCACTTTAATTTTCTTTTTCATCGTCTTGAATAGTTGACATGAGGATCCGAGTATTTATATTGACAATTATAATAGTACCACATCAATTTGAGTATTGTTGAACTTACCCTACGTGTTATTTATTTTATTTAATCAGAATTATAATTTCATTGCCTCATCTCTTATTTAGAGTTAACACGGTTAAGACCATCTCTAATTTCATTTATGGGGATACTATGATTGGAAAAGGGATACACATCATACACCAAGAGATCTCATCTTGGAGATGTCTAATGAGTTCGTTCTTAATTAAAACAATCAGGATGGCTGTTAAAATATCTGGAAGCCGATTGCCATTTCTTTCTTCCTTTCATTGTGCAAGATCTTCATCTTTCATATTTTTGTGTTGTCCATTTAAATCAGGTATTTTCTTATGATCTCTGTTGCATGATTGGTTGTTCTAATAATTCATCCTCATACATTGCAGATCGAAGCTCATTCTCAATGCGCCACTTCCAGGAGTCTGGGCACCAAGAACTGCTTGAAGGATTTGAAAAAAAAGTTAGCAACATCAAAAGAACTGCTAAAGATTTTAATACGTTCCTGGGCACCTGGACAGCAACATGCATCTACTGTTGCTCTTGCATCAGCTCTTTGTGCTCAGGTAGATGAGGCTCGCCTGCAGGTTGATCACCTAATCCAAGAGCAGAGATCAGAAAATAGGGAAATTAGTTGCCTTAAGAAGAAACTTCTCGAAGCAAAGGATCCATGGAGTAGCAAAGAACGGGAAAGGATAAAATCTGTTGCTCAGTCCACCATGGAAGAGCTTGAGACTGAAAGGAGATTAAGGAGAAGAGCCGAGAGGCTGAACAAAAAACTAGGGATGGAGTTATCTCAAACAAGGACTTCACTATTGGAGACTACTAATAAACTTGAAAATGAGAGGAGAGCCAGGGAGATCATTGAACAGGTGTACAATGAAATGGTGAGGAATATTGGCCAAGACAAAGCTGATGTAGAAGTGTTGAAGAGGGAGTCAGTTATGGTGAGAGAAGAGTTGGAGAAGGAGAGAGAAATGCTGCAGCTTGCCAATGAATGGCGTGAGGAAAGAATTCACATGAAGCTGTCAGAAGCCAAGCTTCAGTTTGAGGAGAAGAATGCAGCGGTAGATCAACTGAGAAATGAACTTGAAACATTTCTGGCTGCTAAAAGGACCGAATTGAACAGTGGACTTACCAAAATGATGGATGGCGAAGAGAAAAGGGAGCTCGAGGATTCAGAAAAAAATGTGGATGATATAACCACTATTATGCAAGGAGACGAGCGTCAGGAAGGGGATCATGAAACAGATTCAGAGGACAGTGATTTGCATTCAATTGAGCTCAACATCAACAGCAACAATATAGGCTATAACTGGAGCCATTCTTCTGGAGCTATTGAAGAGGAAGATGAAGTACTTCTTGATAAGGAAAGGCATGGACGAGTGAGCACGTACAATGTGTTGGATACTAATAAAATCCCTCCAGAAAATACGACTGAAGTGATCGAAGAGAAATTCAACAGAAATGTTAGAAACTTTGAACACATGAATCGTGAGTTGGCTGAAGGAGAATTTCCATTTGATAAGAACCTTTTGGAGTACAAAGTTTGGAAATTAGATGAAAGTATGAAGGCGTCTTCAGCAAATGACACTGGAAACCAAACATTATCTGGATCCAAAATTGTTCTTCATCGCGGTTTGCTAAGCCCAACAAGACAATGGAACAGACAACAAACTTTGCAAAATGTAGATACTCAACCGTACGAAGGATCAAAGGTGGCTGAGATGTTGAAAGCAATAAGGGAGAGTGAATCAAATGCGAAATTAATTCTGAACAGAAACGAGGTTCACTCTCAGATACAGATCGCTTCGATTCATTAGGCTTTTTGGTTTAAGTTCTAATTCATCAATTTCCGATCTGTATCTTCATCAGCCTAGATATGAATATGGATGATTTTGATAACTTAAATTCTAAAAAAGAATTGTACTGTTTTTTTAAGGAAATGATGCATTTGTAGATGACTTTGTATAGATGATAGAGTAACTTCACTTTAGTAACCTGAGCAATCTTTTGTGGATCGTATTGCAATACTCTTGCTTTTTTGTGTGTGTGCAATTTGCAAGGAATTTGAGAATCAACTAGAGAAATTGAATTGCTTTGCCTATGATTTCATTTTTATTATTTTAAGAAGGGAAAGGTAGGACCCAAATTAACTTTAAATAAATAATAACATTAAAATCATATGATAGTGCAAGCAATTAACAGTAAGAAAAGGAGACACGGAAAATGTGTGAATATGATTTTCATCTTCTTGTTATGTTCTCTTGCATCAATACGTCAATATGTACTCGAGTAAATTATCTACAAATGTAATGTATCTACTTCTACCTCTTTAAAGTACATCTGATTTCTGAAACATATATTACACTACATATAGTCTTTGCCCATTGACCTCTCTCTATGTACTACAGATAAGCATGCAGTGAGCATATTGTGTTACATTATTTCTGCTAATTCGATGAACAACATCAACGTTTCAGAAGTAAGGTGCTGCCATCTTTGCCAAGTGATAAAAAACATTGAATGGCATGACAACGTGTGTTTGCTTCAGAACTCATGCGTCGATCCCAATGGCTTCGTCTACTCTCTCTTTTCTACCATCTCCTGGTGCCTCTTGAAGGACTCCTGCGTCTGCAACCTCATACGCCTGTGGAACCTCTTAATGACCACATCTGCAACACGGTCAATCTCATCCTCAAGACTGAACTCCTCCCTGGAGTTCCTAACCAGGTCAATCACGGAGCCAGTTACATTACCAAGTCCATAACCATCAGCATCCTCATCTTCCAATTCGAGGAGTGAGTGCGTCGGGTCTGGGTAATCCTCATCAGCTGCAGTGGGTTCCGTCTCTGTCGCCGATGCCGGGGTTCCATCTCGTGCTGCACTGTAGAGCACTATTGGCCTACTGTGGTGCTCCTGGCAGCCACTGCCACATTCTCTACTCGGTTCCTGGCTCATGAGGAGGGCGTGCATCTTGTGGTTGATTGCTTTCAGTAGGACCTTCTTGCTCCGAAGTAGCCGTAAGATCACAAGCCTGACCTTGAAACCTCTGGTTTTGCTCTTGACTGCGAGTGTTTTGACCTTGAGCATAGCGGAAACAGCAGAGAAGAGTTGCTTCAAGAATGTGGAAGCACGGTTCTCCATTTGTACAGCAACAAAGACGGGACAAGCAAAACAAGTGTGTTGACCTCTGGATCAAACTTGCATGCAGGGAAGCTTTGAAGGTTGTATATGAGGCAGCAGATTTCTGTGACGAAAGAGATGTCTGTGATCTGCCAGGCCACCGTGTGTAGTATATGTAGACCAGTGATTGATCTTTTGATCTCGCAGGATTGTAGTAGACATATAATATATGTAGATGGAAAGGGATTGATCAACGGATCTTTTAGCATGAGAGGGATACTATTTAACAAAGAATGCTTAGAGTCTAAGGAGGAGGGGTCACTAAGGAAAGTGTTAAAGTTGACGTTCTTTGAGCAGCAAAAGTGTGGCCCATGCACCAATAGCAAGAAGAATATGCAAAGCACATACAACCACTCAGCCACAGGAGTTGGGCACTCTCTCTCTCTCTCTCTCTCTCTCTCTCACACACACACACACACACACACACTTTTACAAAGCCAAGTATTTTATTGGTTCACAAAGCCAATTATTGGCTGAAGATTTCAAATTTTATGTGACAATTTATGTCTTCGAGGGGGCATATTAAGAATATTGAACTAATAAGTTCTACTATCATGTTTGGTCTTATCAAGTGCCTCCGACCATTTCAGATTTATCAACAACTATAACTAACTTTATCTTATCACAAACTGCTCAAGAACAACTTCAATTGTTGCTCTCGTGTGTATATTACCACGTATTCTCTTGGTGTGTAGATAGAAATTTTATTATATTATGAAACATATAAGGTAAGACAATGGACAATGATGCTGAAAATATTAAACTGAAACCATCATTTTAGGAGAATAATTTAGATAATGCTTTCAAATACTTACAAGAGATGCTAAATAGATAGACTAGACCTCGTGGCCCATTGTACAATAACTTAAGGAAGTTTTTATTGATGGAGTGGTATGGCCCTGAAAGGGGAAAGTTATCATGATAGAGTGGCTAAAGTGAAGAATGTCTGAATGAATTTACAACAGTATGTATCACATTACTCTTCTATTCCAATTCTATGAATCTTGCTACAACTCCCATTGGGAAAAAACATGACTATATTTAAACATATGATTACCCAATTTGTTGATGAAAGTTGGTCGGTTCTTCTCACCATAAAAGTTGAATGAAGCACAAATTATTGCAAATGGAACAAAGAGTCTCATTTATTAAAATTCATAAACTTAATACAGATGACTGCATTAGGGTATTTAAATATGTCTTTCAACCTGATCCATCGTGCATGGGATGGAATTTTTTTACTCATTGCTGGTTAAAGTATGATCTCAGAACGTGAAAAAAAAAGTTTGCGATATTGACAAGGCTTGCACCAAATACTTCTGCTCTGTCGATTGAAAGCTCAGATGCAGGAGTTAGGACTCACATTGCCATTTGAAATGCCATTGACAAATTGGCATGTAGTTTTCGTCATTGTCATTTGGGCATTGGGATCATTATAATGTAAATCTATGTCACTTAACTCGATGCCTTGACAGGGAACAGACTGACTACAAACAAGTTTAATTGCCTCCGGTGAGGCAGATGAGCCCCTGATATTTTGAAATTTGACATCACTGATCTTGACTAATGAAGGAGTCTGCATTAAGGAAGCAGAAGCAGTATAGATTATATATATGTATGTATAGTTAGAGACTTTATATAGCTAATTAACAAGTATGTTAATTGTGATTCATGGAAGAAAAAATATTGACTATTACGTACCTTAGCATTACAAGACGTAAAGGGGCAATACTTCTGGTCTATTATGATGGGATTGTAGACATTGTTCATAATTATGTCCTGGAAGACCATATCAGTGGCTTTGCAGGCAGATGCAGAGGATTCCCATGTCTTGATCCTTATACCATTTGTGGTATTGTTTAGAGTGCAATTTCTCACCTTGAATCCGACAACGTCCATCTCATTGGCATATCTTCCTAAACTGCCAACACTGATCCCATGACCAGGACCACATACTACATTGGCTACTGTTACGTTTTTGCTGCCAGGACCAACTGATACACAATCATCACCAGTACCGATAACTGAGTTAATAATGCTGACGTGGGTCGAGTCACCAATGTGGATGCCGTCGGTGTTTGGACTGTCCTCCGGAGCACTGATGTTTATGGATCTAAACTTGATGTTCTTGGAGGCAAATACTAACATATGGAAGAATTTGCTGTTGATGGAGGATATGCGACTAATAGTTGCATCAGTCACAAAGCTAAACACCAAGGACTGAATTGAGCATATGCATCAAGAGAGGCAAATATATATATACAAGATGTGTTAGTCACGTAGCAGACAATTATTAAATTAATTTAGCATGAAACTAATTTAATATGCGAGCCTAACGTACCATGGGAAGAAGATTGCATTTGAAATTCATGGGACATTTGTTATGAGGCCATGCTGAAGCTCCTTGGCCATCAATCTCTCCCCTTCCTGAGATTTTTAAGCCTTTGATGTGTTGGAATTCTATCCAATTGCGAGAGTATCGATTAAGATTAGTGGATGCCAAGAGTTTTCCCTTCAACTGCAAGAACATAATAGTGCCATTGCACGGCCCTTTGAACAGGAGCGGACCAAGCAAGTATGATCCTCCTCCAGGTATTAGCAACCTTGGCTTCCCTTTTACTGCACAAGCTGCAGACCAGGCTGCTTCAAAAGCCTACATGTGAGATAAGACACATTATTATGCCTAATTTTGCGTGTTAGCCAACATCTAGGTATCTTAATATCTCATAGATATATTTCGTAAATTGTCGTATAATATATATATATATATATATATATATATATATATAT
>LTAE01005710.1:12537-27633 GCA_001647135.1 Pontederia paniculata | reverse complement strand
TCGTCCGCTGCTTCAACTCATGAGCCTTTGGACGCCCTCTTTTAACATTGACAATCTTCCGGTCATTCACTGTCTTCACTCTGAAACCCTTGGACGACCATTGTCTTCATCTCTAGAACTATGGTCGTCCACTCTTCATCCTTGGACGACCGTTCCTTCCTTAGCCCTATCATCATCGGCTAAACTTCATCATAGGGCGTCCACTTCTCCTTGGAGCGCCCGTTCTTCAACCTCTGTACTGTTGACATAGAACCTTCGGTCGCCCACTGTTCTTCACCGGACGACCTATCCTGTTCAACCTTGTCTTTGGTCGTCCACACAACAACTTTGGTCGACCGCTCAATACTTGGCTTCATTTCTTCGATCTTTATTCTTCTCATAGGTTGCCACTTCACATCCTTTGGATGATCGATGCACACCGAATTTTTTCTTTATGTCTTCTCTGTACATAGGTCATCCATTCATCAACCTCGATCGACATATTACTTACTGAACATAAAAATCCTGTCATTCAAAGATCAATTCAATAGATGATTAGTACCAACTAAGTTCCCTTACAAATTTGTGATCATCAAAATAATCTCGGGATCCTAGATTCAACACGTCCTACTCCTTTCAGTTGTACAACACAGAGTTCACCCCTTTCTCTGGCCATGTTCAATGCCATCTATCCATTCTCGGATGAGGGTCATATGCACATTCCCAAGGATTTTTCCATTGCTGATTTCTGGAAAAAGGTCACAGATGCTGATCACTTGATCCATCAAGTGTCCAAGAGCAGCATGATGCAGAATTCAACATTTTTCTATATTCACTATGGTGATAGTGATGGCTCTGTCACTGAACATGAGCTATTATTCATTTACACTAGTGAACATTGGAGCTTTCTTAGAGCATTTCCTAAAGTACGAGAATGTTTGGCTAGTGTTGTCTGATGAGGCCGAAAAGATGATCTCAAACCTTACTTCTAAAGGCTTTACGGTTCCTTGCATTTATTGAGATCAAGGTGAATCTAAGATAATAGTTTTATCTTGACTACATACATGTTCCCTAGCTTTGGCTTTGATATTGAGTGTTGGCGGAGCCAGTGGGATCTGGGACTTCTTTTTGTCTTTAGAGCTTCTGTTCTATGTGAGTAAGTGATACCAGATCAATATCTACTTGCTGCTCATCTAAGTCTATCGAAATGGGTCCTCCAAGGGAAATCAAGTTTCAGGCATACATCAAATAGACATGTGAGAACATGTTAAACAAGTTTTGCATGGCAACTAGAACCCCAAGTATCCCATCCCACTCATGTCAAGATATTCCTAATTGAAGTTGGTTTGTCTATGTCTACCAACGAAAGACTTGCTTCTGCTTTTCAACCCTACAACTGACCCTCTATGCTCTATGTGTAGGAAAAAAACTAGAAACTAATTGTCACCATTTCTTCTCATGTTATGTGTCTAATGAGGCATGGCCTCTTTTCCAATCACAGTTAACTCGATTTGAGTTTAGGAATAGTAAGTGCTTGGGGACTAGACAAATGAGGAATGGGGCTTAGATTTTGTCTCCAAACACAAAGTCTCTCTTGTTTCATATCGTCTTTGGGGTATTTGGTAGATGGTAAACGACATACAATTTAGTTCCAAAAAGGCAACTATTTCAGCGAAGTGTAACAAAGCTTTTGTTGGAGCTCGCTCCAAGAAGTGTAATATGTTAGGATATACTAATGTCATTCGGGAATCAGACTCCTACAACTTAGAGCAAATCATAAATTGCATAGCTCAATATGGGACTTGATGCATGAGAAATTTGGAGTTCTAGCCGTCTTTTTGATATTTGTAGGGTGTCCTTAATGCCACTTTTTTTTTATGAATTTTACCCCTCTTTATTAAACAACTTAATTAACTTTTTTTCTCAAAAAGTTCACACATTCCCAAGAAAGTTAGTAATATTATATGTCCACTAATACTAACCAGTTTTTTATTACTATTTATTTACTTTATTATAATTAATTATTATTATTATTTATATGATTTCTTAGACATATATTATAATATCTTTTCTATTAACACCACACATTTTTTATGAAAGATTATAACATTTTATTACTATTTATTTACTTTATTATACCTAATTATGTATCATTATATTATATTATATTATATTATTTGATTTTTAATGTGATTTAGATTATTTTTATAAATAAATCATTATTTGGTGCCTATCACTAAATTTAATTTAGATATCAAATTTTAGATATCCTATAAAGGAACAATAAAACATGAATATATTTTGATTAGTATATATCTTAATGATTAGGAAGTGTGTAATATTTTTTGACAAAACAAAGTATAAGATGAAAAAAATATCATTGAGAAGATGTAATGTGTGAATAATAAATATTGACATCTTATACTTTATTTTGATAAAAAAAGGTTATGCACTTTTAATTAAAAAAATTATATTACACACTAGTAAAAAAATATATGACATTAACAATAAAGAGTATTATAATGTATGGCTAAGAAAATATATAAATAATATAATATAATAATAAATAATTAGCTTTAATGAAGTAAATAAATAGTAATAAAAATTATTTTGTTTATAAAGAAGCTTGTTAGTATTAATATATATACATATGATTGACTTTATTGGGAATTGATAACTTTGAATGATAAATTAAGTTATTTATTAGTATAAAGTAAAGAAAGTAAAATGGATAAGAAGGAGTGGCATTAAAATTTTAGAATTGGCATTAAGGTACAATGATGCACTTTTTTGTTGAAGCCAATAGGATTGCGGACTATCTTGCAAATCTTGCTCATACCCTGTCTTATGTTAGCTTTTGGGAGGGCACCTCCCTTCGAGTCCCTTCTATTTGATTTTGTACTCTAACTACTCTTACGTGTTCATCTTTAGATAATTGATTATCCATTTTGCATATGTTCTTTTAAATAGAAAAATAAACAAATCTTTAGGCAATCCAACGTTAAAATTCCTATGGCATCAAACTATTGAATTTGATTTTGCACTGACACAATAAATCATATTGCATGCATTAATTCAATCATAACATTGGTTTCAGTAGGCCTACTATGCATCACCCGACAACTAAAATGTACAATGTACATTGATTAATTCTAACTTTCAATTATTGATTTTTTTTTATTTCCATTCATATCAGAATATTTGGAGAAAAGGTTATCTTTGTGATCCAAAATACAAGTACATAAAATGTTGAGTACAAGTGCATGGATCTTTTTAATGCATCAATACAATGGCGTCCTAGACCCCATTAAGGACCCCAGGGCAAAGAGAATGAAAGTTAATCCCACATGGACAAAATACGAAGGTGATCATGAGCTTATAAGTAATTATCCTCCTTACTATTCAAGACGCGATTTAAATTTGTGCGGACCATGGACCCAAAATGAACAATTTCTTGAATGAGAGGGAGTGTTACAAATTGAAACAGTGGAATTATGATATGAAATTTATGGAGTAGGTACATTTAGGTGTTATTTTGTATTGAAATTTGGAATGACTTGAAAATCATAAGTTTGTAAGGAGTTATGAATATTTTTAAGGTTAGATATGAAATTGGTAGATAATATTTTTGAATTGTTTGTGGATAAATGATAAGGATATACAATATGAAAATTTTATATGTCAATTCTCTGGAGTTATGGATTGGCAAATTGAAACAGTGGAATTATGACATGAAATTTATGGAGTAGGTACATTTAGGTGTTATTTTGTATTGAAATTTGGAATGACTTGAAAATCATAAGTTTGTAAGGAGTTATGAATATTTTTAAGGTTAGATATGAAATTGGTAGATAATATTTTTGAATTGTTTGTGGATAAATGATAAGGATATACAATATGAAAATTTTATATGTCAATTCTCTGGAGTTATGGATTGGGGGTGTAACAGTTAGGTATCAGAGCCTGATGAGAGAAACTTCTTAGTTGTCTCTAAGTAAATAAAGTTCATGTACAAACATCATGAACAATCATGTGTCATTTAGCAAAGTATAGGTTAAGTCCTAAGGAGGTTATCATGAGGAAAAGAAGAAAAAATTTAGCATGTAAAGTATAGATATGATATCATTTACTTTTTTGTTGTTGTAAATTTAGTTGGCTTCAAGACTTATTGACAATCATCAGGAATAGTTCAGCAAGAGTAAGAAGTAGCATAAAGTGAAAATCAGGGTAGTCAAGCTCAAGGAGGCCAACAAAACTGGTAGGAGCACGCCCCCAAGGATACAATACAATAATTCCTGAAGCTCCACCCTCCTGAATTCAATGGTACTAATGGTTTTGACGAAGCTAAACGATGAGTGGATATTATGGAAGAAACTTTCACACTAATGCAGTGGTTTGAGGATCGAAATGTATTGTATGTTTCACATTGACTAACAAAGGATGCAAAGAACTAGTGGAAAGCCACCAACATCATCAACTTTTCTGAACATGACCTAATCCCTTGGAATGATTTCAAAGAGACGTTTGGGACTCGATATTTTCTTGCATATGAGCGCAACCTCAAACAACAGGAATTATTGGAATTGAAGCAAGAGAATATGAGTGTAGCTAAGTACCTGAATAAATTTACACAACTAGAAAAGGACAATACATTGAATAAGGATGAAAGAGAGAGGGTCAACCGCTTTGTCCAAGGACTGAGCTCAAAACTGAGGACAAAGATCATTTGGGTAACTGCAAGACCCTCAATGACACGTTCGAATTAGCTAAGCGCTTATAGAGAGATGACATGGAGCGCCAGAAAAAACTGAAAGGGAAAGCTCAACTGCGAACGTTCGAATAGGAAAGACCTAGTGGGATAATAGAAGGCAGGTCAAGGCTCCAATTGATAGATATTATCATCGAGATGCACGTTCCTACATGCCACGTGAGGGACGATGACCTCAACAATCAGACAGAAGAGTTTGCCCACACTGCTAGGGTTACCATGCGGGGGAATGTCATAGTAAAACTAGGGCATGCCTTCATTGTGGGAAATATGGCCACTTAATTAGGGATTGTCCAAAATCAAAGATAGATAACAAAGGTCCTCAAAGAGGAAGGAATGATCCTAAATTAGTAGTAGGAAGAGTTTGTGGCATGAGAGTTGAACAAAACTACATGTTTATGATGCATCATGTACTTCTATTAGACCCAACTGATACGATTATACATATTAAAGATGGATTTTCATTGAGATCCAGTACATAATAAAGACATGCTCTTTGGAAAGTATTAGAAACAAACAATGAAAGGGTAGATGATATGGCTGAATTTGAGGACGCACTCATTTTTAAGAAGGTTATAATGTAACAACTAATTTTAACTAATTAATGAGTTCCCCAATTAATTTAATTTGGAGTTTCCATATTTAATAATAGAGACCTAGTTATTTGAAATTGTACAAACCCTAGAGAACCCCTATAAATAGACTCCAAGGTAAAAAAAACCCTTTTTCTCTCTCAAAAAGAAAATCTAGCCATCGCATCATTTTTTCCCTCTCTCCCTTTTTCCCCAAGTGCAAAGGAGCACATGAAGGACAACAATAGTGCAGATATCAAGGGAACAAGAGCGAGAACGAGTAGAATACAAGAAACAAATGAGAAAATAACTCCAAATGCAAATAGATATGCAACTAGAGGATCAACTTTAGGGCTTTACATATAAATGATAAAATAAAGGATTCTTGGAAAGGTTCCATAGATTGCATTTCACTTAATAGGTGTTTCGAAATCTAAACAATAAAAGTATGATCTCGAATTTGATCTTATGATAATTTAATTTTTAAAGATTTTTATTTGAAATAGAAATATAGATCTATATGTAAATTATATTTTAATATCAGAGATCAATAAGATCCAATGTCTATATTGTTTGATACATATTATTCAATTCTATCCATATTAATAGTCTATTTTGAATATGTTTTTGAAATGTTATACTCATCCAAAAATTACAAATAATATATGCATGTGTATCCCTTGAAGTCATTTTTGAATAGAAATGGATTTCATCTCAATCCGAGGTATATAGAAATGTTATGAGCGAAATACTAACTTGTTTGATGATGTCCTCAAGTGCAGCATGTCTGATTTGTAAAATATGTTATAAATTGAAACAGTAGAATTATGATCTGCGATTTATGGAGCAGGTACATTTCACTATTATTTTTTGTTGAATTTTGGAGTGACCTGAAAATAATAAGTCTATAAGGAGTTATGAATATTTTAAGGTTCAATTGTCTTAACTCTAGATATGAAATCGATAAATAATATTGTAAGTTTTTTTAGGATAAATGATAAGGAGATAAAATATGCAAATTTTATATATCAATTCTTTGAAGGTCTGTTTGAAGAAAATTAGAATTACTCTAAACAAATATCTGTGGATTAAGTTATAAATATTACATTCACACTATGTTAAATTTTCCAATGCTGAAAATTGATATTCTAAAGTTGTCCCAAAAGATATGTATTTGATATTGATCCAAATGATCGTACATGTCTACATTGATGATTATCAATGAATCATATTATATGTCTCTTATCTCTTAAGAATAATTACATAAACAAAATTATGTTTAACCTACAGATTTGAGACCAAATTTTAATGTATATTGTTTTCTTTTGTTGAACAAATAATGAAGTATTGACGGAGTGATTTGCTCTAACTGATTGTTTGATCCTATGAATGTCTAATTGATCTACGAATACTTGAAGATAACCTAGAAGCAATCGATGATAAGGTTAAAAATTATTAATATTATGTGATTGAATTTATCGCATGAAGAGGAAGACCCCAACTTTTGTTTCTGGATTTATTCCTTTATGTTCAGTGATTTACTCCCTTCTGTCTAAAGACCTAGTCCTTTTTGTTCAGGATTTCATACTCTTCTATTTAGGGATTTTTCCCTTATGATGCGCGCTTAATGACCTAGCTAGCCGTGTTTCTGTCGGGACAATATGAATCTTCATAGTGTCTATTAAATACTCACTTACTGATTGTAATGTTTGACCAAATTAGTACAAAAAAAATAGAAAAGAATAATGAGGTCCTAAGTACTTATTGGGATTGGACTTTCTGAATACTGAAGCTACTTCGCATCTTGATGTGTCGCCACTGATGATATTTATAAGAAGAATATAAAGTAAAGAATCACTGGTAAAAAATATTCTAAACTCCGAAATCACTGATGTTCTAGTCATTTTTTAATTAAAGTCACCGAATAGACAGAAAAATAACCTTTTACTAGTTATCTTGATAAATTATTTATATCTTCTTATTTTATCTGTATATATGCTTTGTCCTATTGATTATTACTGTAATATATTATATTTTATCGCTCATGAAAGGATTATTCTCTTGTTTTTTATCCTGTAAGCGATGAACGCAACTGATAGGTGATGACACTAGTAATCCTAATGTTCATGAATTTGAAGGCTTGCACATATACTAAGAGTCTATTCTAGAATCATTTTAATTTTATCAAGTTATTGAACTATTTTCAGTTATATTTTTATTTCTGGAACAATGTAGCAAAGTACTTTATTTAATTAAACTATTGTATAATATTTTCAAAGATTATAGCTTTCGCTTGGTTCTATTTTATGATGTGTCCATATTATTGAGCAGCCTTTTTGTCAAAAAGTTTATGTTAAGAAGAATGTGCTAGTATTTCCAAGTCTATATTATGTCAAGTGGGCGAGCGATAAATTTGGAGGCCTTACATCCCATAATAATAGTAAAATCTTTGAATAGTATCATACAAGAGAGATAAATCAATGTAATGAGCATGTCAAATCCAAATCGCAGGACAGTAATGATGTCTATATCCGCATGATGTGAAGATAAAGTTAATAAGCTAAGACATCATACAATGCACGCATCTAATGCTCCTCCAAAGCAAACATCTTTTCCAACATATATTCCACAAAAGCTCCTCTAAGTTGAGTACGGATCCACATTAATTAAAAGTTCCTCTCCCAAATTTCCATATTTTTTTGTCTCTCCTCTCTTCATTATTGGCTGTGTTTGGCATTTAAATTATAAAATCTACTTTGTTAACTTGCAAATCAAGGGAGCAGCTAACGCAGGCACAATGTCCATTAAAGTGCCTGACTTTATCCAACGCCAAGCTCTTAATTTGGAGGTGGAGTGAATTCTAATAATGGATCCTGCTGCACCTTCTCAATCTCAAAGGTCTCTCTGCTCCCTAGGACTAGGAAACTTGATCATTTTAATGCCTATCGTATAGTGTTCTTAATTAATTGTGCTACAAAGGACTAATCATATACCCGCAAGAAGCTCCAAAGATGAAGTCAGTCAATGAAATATGCCCTACATAAATATAATTAAGCTATAACTTTATATATATATAGGGCAAGAAGTGTGTTGTGCTTTATTTTAAAGCAGCTTAATCTTTCTCACATTCTCCTATAGATTTATTAGTGTGTGCCTACGATCATTGGCCCATAATAAAAAATTTACATGCAATGTGAGGAGAAATGAATTACGTATAATATAATGCATTGCACAAATATTATATATATATTATATATATATATATATATATATATATCATTGTTTTATTTCAAAGGCCACATTTAATAGCGGAATATGAACAAGAATATAGTCTTACTCTCCCCCAATTTAGTTGAACAGTTCAGCTTTTTTTCATTGTGAACTTTCTTTAAGAGCAAACATGAGCATACATTATTGGTACATAGAATAGGACGTTGTCTTTCAGAAGGAACAACAAGGCTAAAGATATTTTCTTCCTGGCTTTAATATTATAACTTTCAAAAATAAGAATATGATTTATCTAATTTTTAACGTACTACTTTTGCATGCAAACAAACAAATATGATCACCAAACAATAATACTATGTTCTTGAGATCACTGGCTTTCCTATGCCTGGAACAAGAAGTTTATAACCAAATGGCCCTATGTTTTAATAAAATCCAGGATCTTCTTGACTATTAGCAATCATCAATCAATCAATCGATATGGACGGCAATGAACCTATTAGAGATCTATTTTTACTAATTATTCAAAATGGTCAACCAATTATTTATCTATGGGAGCTCTCGTTTCATTTATTAAAAGTTTGATCCAGTGTACATGAACTTTCATATAAAGGAACGTTCATCAACTTGATACGTTGAAATATGAAATAAAAAGAAGAGAAGAAACCTTACACTTAAACTGTTAATCTATAATAAGATTTTGTCAAGCAATTTTTTTCGATTGTCAGTATCTAAGAAGTTAGAAGTGACATCGATTACTCAAATACATGCAATACTAACAATTATGCATATTGGTCATAGGTTAAAATCTTCATCCACATTTAAAATCAACTAATCTAGTATTCAATTTGGGTCGCACGTTTGACTCTGACATAAAACTTCTAGCAAAAAATTTTGCGTTCACAATAACAAACTCGAAACCTACATTGCTTAACATCCCACCAGTTTCGCTGATAAATTTTGTCATGCAATTAACCTCTAGAGCTTTATTTTTGCTAATTATTCAAAATGACAGTCAACTAATTATCTATCTATGGGAGCTCTATTTTCATTTATCAAAAGTTTGATTCAGTGTAGACTTTTAATATGAAGGAGCGCTTGATATAATGAAATATGAAATAAAAAAAGAGAAGAAACTCTACGCTTGAATTATTAATCCATATATAAAATCTTGTCATGCAATTTTTGTCATTGTACTTGAACATATGCAACGTTAACAATTGATCCACCAATATTTTAATTTAAAATCGAATCCGACTATATAATATGTATTCTTTATATGGATCACACATCTGACTGCGACAACTAAAACATGCAAGAATTCTTTTTGGTGCACCAAGAAGATATTTAGTATTCCACCCTATTTATTTTTTTCATTCAATTTCAAAATCATGCCGAAAGTTAGGTCGATACTGCCCAATGGCAGAATACATAATAGGTAGCTGTCATATCAATATTAGGGATACTATGAATTAGAATAATGAAATGAAGGACAAAGGTATTGCAAGTGGCTGTGGCTTAAGCTCAAATGCTGCCTAGGAGAGGTGCCATGTGGCACCTCTTGAGCTTGCACCTTTGCAAAGATTGGTGCCTCCATTCCTTTTTTTCTTCAGGGTGGCATCGAATGATGGCAATGGAGGATTTCTTTTGCTTACCTTTTGCTTTGAAAATGGATGCTTTGTTTCCTTCGAAGGGAACATGAAGGTGTGGAGTAAAGAATCAAAAAGGGCATCCATCCCCCCACCTGCCACCATATTTAGTATAATAGTTAGGGTGTCCTTATTGCCACTCCTTCTTACCCATCTTTATCCTTCTTTATTATACTAATAAATAACTTAACTAATCTTTCTTAAAAGTTATCAATTCCCAATAAAGTTAATCATATAGATTAATATTTTATCTCTTTTAATACTAACCAGATTTTTTTATCAAAAAATTATTATTATTTACTTACTTCATTACAACTCAATATTTATTATTATATTATATTATTTATATATTTTCTAAATCATACATTATAATATCTTTTTCTGTTAATATCATATGTTTTTTATGAGTGCGTAATATAATTTTTTTGTTAGAAGTACATGATTTTTTTATCAAATAAAGTATAAAATATAAATATTTATTATTCATACATTACATCTCCATAATTTGCATCTTATATTTTATTTTTTTAAAAAAATATTACACACATATACTAATTAAAAATATATTTACTTTTTAGGATATCTAGAATTTGATATCTACAATAAATTTAGTGATAAACACTAAATTGATTTATTTATAAAAAAATATCTAAATCACATTAAATATCACTCATATAAATAATATATTATAAACTTAGGTGTAATAAAAATAAATAAAAAAAGTAATAAAATGATATATTTTTTCATAAAAAATGTGTGGTATTAATAGAAAAAAATATTATGATATATTGCTAAGAAATTATATAAATAATATGTATATAATAATTAATTATAGTAAAATAAATAAATAGTAATAAAAAATCTGATTATATTAAAGGATCTATAATATTATTAACTCTCTTGGGAATGTGCTAACTTTATGAAAAGGTAATAAAGTTGTTTAATAGCATAGAATCAATAAGGGTAAAATTGGCAAAAAAGAATGGCATTAAGAATGTAGGAGTGGCATTAAGGGCACCCTAATAGTTATCTTCCAAACAAAAATTGTAGTGACTTCCAAATGACTTGTTCACATATATTTTCAGCTTTGACAATTTTTTTCTTCTGCTAAAAACTCTAAAATTTAAGAATGTTGATTAGTATGATTTTTAAAATCACAATTTTAGAATTGTACGAGTTTAAGACTCTAGACTATAAAATCGAATGAACTCAATTCAAAATCAGATTAGGTAGAACTCAGAGAAAACTCGATATAATCAGATAGATTCGATTGATTTCATATATAGACTCGACAATTTTATTATTTAAGTATTTAACTTGTGTTTGAAGACATAATGAATAAGAAGTCATTGAATCATATATATATATATGGTGTTAAAATATGAAGTATACATTATTTATACCTTTAAAATATTGGATATAAATATTTATCACTAGAAGTTCTTAGGATATAATATATTTTTTATCTAATACGATTGTATATAGAAACTATAAGTTTATGTATTAAGTTTACGACTCGAATTTATCGGACACAAAATGAGTCTACGTAAACTCTTGAATTTGAAAACCTTGTCTATTAGTCTAATGTCTCAAATGAAGCATTACATGAATAGTTGTAAAAAGGAAAAGAAAAATCAAAGGACATAGAAAAGAAAAGAAAGTGGAAAGCATGAGAAAGGACAATGCCAACTTTGTTCACATGTGTGCATCATAAAGAATAAAGCATTTACTCTTTTCCTTGCTTCTTTTGTGAGTTCCCTTGGCTGATTTCTTTTGGGATGTGTCATTAGGATTTAAGGAACAGGTAAGAGAGAGACAACGAACTGAAGGCTTTCACTTGGTGTGCTCACCATTGAGGTCTTTGTTTTTGCATTAACACTTAGCATTTACCATGTTGTATTTGAATCTGGAGCATGAGCACTGTGCCTTTTTGCTGTCCTCTCTGCCACCAATTTGTTTATTGCCCTGCAAGACTAGAAAACAGTATACGATAACTGCACACATCTTCCCACAGCAGCAGCAGCAAAACCATTGATTGCCGGAGAGATGATAGAACTTAAACTACTTTAGTTTAGTACTCTGCTGTGCTAGGAAACAATGGACTAGATGTGAGTGTGGTCAAGGGTCAATAGTTCAAGTTCCGATGAATATACCACTCAGATCCACCTTACCTAATCTTGCCTGTGGAGATTGAAAGAGAGTGACATCATCTTAATGATATTAGAGTCAATTATGCAAATCGAACTAATAGGAACATGAGCAAATTGGATTTTTTTCTCCTTGTAAGTTGAGAAAAAAGATCAAGTGGGACTAGAAAATATTTGCTGAAAGCCTTGAAGAAAGCTCAAAGTGGATGTTAGTGCATTTGCGCGTCCACTTCCAATGGAACTTTGTCTTCGAAGCACATTTTGAAGACCTACTGTGAACAGTATAGACTCTCACTTCAGACCCCGAAACTAATTCGAAGGGAACAAAATAAAGTAACTATAATTACTGTACTGGGAATATTCTACTACTGATAAGACTAGCGAGGCTAACAAGTTTCCAGATCTAGAACTTTATTCTCCTGAATCATCTGCCCTCATGAAGGCATCACTCTCGCTCGAACTGCATATGAATTAAGAAGAACAAATAGAATGAGCCAAGCACATAAACACAAATAAAAAAATATCGTATATTCTTGTTGTGGTGCATATGAATTCTGTGTGATATTAATGATCTGATCGAGTTTAATTTATGTAGAAATTTTGCACTTTGTAGAGCACCCAAGGCATATTAATTGCTCTGTATTGAAGGCATGAAAATGGATGTTGAGAAAGGAAGAATGTATTCACATGCATGCAGGATGAGTCTACTAGTTGTTGGTCATTTGTTGGGAGGTCAGGAACCAAGATGTTGTGCAGAAGGGAAGCAAGGGTTTAGCACAGCAGAATACTTCTGTTGTCACCTACGGTTAACATGATCACTTGGACATGTCGAAGACATGGTCATAACGGATCGAGGTGGATTAGTTATTTGATGTCCACTTGATGCCTAGTTTAGCTCATTTGTCTTTTGCCTCCTTGCAAAGCATTATATGTGCACACAAACTTGACCCCAACCAGCAAAAATACCTTTTTTTTTCTTTTTGGGTAAAGAAAAGGGATATTACTTGATTGACTATATCAAGGTGATTATCAGAAAAAAATGCAATCCTAAAAATCATCATATTCTAACACATACCTTAGGCAATCACAAAGGCAATAGGGCAACTTGAGTAGAACAAATAGACAGAACCTATAAATATTCAGCAATATAGAGATGGCATTGATGGCCCCTCAGGGCAGCATCCTGATGACAATTTATTTATGAAAAAAATGGAATTGATACCCTCAGAAAAATGGAATTGATACCCCTCAGAGCAGTATCCTGATGACAATTAATTTGAGAAAGATGGAATTGATAACTGTAACGCCCCGAGAACGACATCTCGCACGCGACCGAATCGATATTCGACATGTGGCTCGATGCTTCCGATACGCCACAGGATGCAAAACTTTCTTCTTCATCTTTGACCTACAACAAGGATAAATATAACATTAAGACTTAATATCAATCAGCGAAAGCTCAATAACAATTAAATAAATGATCATATACTTAATTTCACCATATGCAAGGTCAATCGGTCATGAGCTTGATTATCGATTTCAATCATGTACAGAAAAAATCCATCCCATGAGCTTGTGCCCAATATATAAGTCATAACAATACGAATGCACATTGTCATTCTTTAGGATTCTTTGATTTAAAAGTCATTTTAATCATAAAATAATGAAATACCCTAATTCAATTCTTACCATATCATACTTTATATGCATCAATAACAATATAACAATGACAATCTATCAATATGGTCAATATATTTGTATTCATGACCTTGCATAACTCTAATGCATCAATGAAACAATATCAATTAAGTCGTTATATCTTGGGACTTTAATCATTTTCATATCAATAATAGTAACTAACATGAACATTCAATACATTAGGCTTCCTAATGTTCAATATCAATAACAATAGTGTCCATGCTAAACTTATCTTATTTGTTGTCATTTGATGACCGAAAGTCCCTTTTGTGACTTCCTCAATCCGCCCCCATATAGCCGTCCCCATACAATGTCAATAAGGATCCGTGATCCATCAATATCAATCAATCGATAGGTTCCATGAACCTTAAATCCGTCAACCATCAAATGGGCAATCCTATGTGTTGAATCTAGGATCCCGAGAGTGTTTTGGATGATCACAAATTTGTAAGTGAACTCAGCCTGTACTGATGAACTTGTTGAGTTGTTTTCTGTAACAAGAGATATTCAAGTTCAGGAGATGATTAGATCGAACAAAGCTAAAAGAATGGATGACCTATGCACCGGGAAGACATCTCAGGAAGAAGCATATATGTGCAGCGGGTGTCTTAAGAACATAGAGTGGTCGACAGATGTTGAAGGAAGAATACATGTGAAGAGGAGCAGAAGCATAAACGGTCGACCAAAGATGGAAAGAGATCGATCGATAATGAAGGAGTATATATATATGAAGAGGGATCAGAGGTTAACCAGTCGACCAGTGATGAAGAAGGGGTGACCGGAGTAAAAGGCTGAACTGAGGAGGTCGCCTGATGTTAAGGAATGGGCGACCCCAAGACAACAACTTTCAAATCAAGGTTGGGAGTAGTCGTCCGAAGGGCTCAGGATGGAGACAGTGGACGACCAGCAGACTGTCAAGGCTGAGAGTGGACGTCCAGAGGGCTCAGGGTGGAGACAGTGGACGACCAGAGCGGAAGGCAGCAAATGAGTGGTCGACCGCAGGATGAGTGTGGGCGACCGGTTGGCATCAGGTGAAGACAGAGAGTAAAATAAATAAA
>LTAE01005710.1:0-11326 GCA_001647135.1 Pontederia paniculata | reverse complement strand
GCTTGACTGAGGGGAAAGGCTTCAGCACTTGAAGCTGCAGATGCCCGGGGGTGAGCGGTGGACGACGAAACACCAGGCGACAGTTCAAGTGGGAGACTTCACCTAAGCAGCGGTCGACCAAGGCTGGAGCAGCGGGTGACCAGAGAAGTAGGTGAAGTGATTGTACTTGCATTAACGGCTAGTTTTCAGAGAGAGAGAGAGAATTAGGTCTTTAAGTGCAGAGTATATATTATAATCCCAAGAGTCTTGAAAAGTAACTTTGGCTAACTTTAGACAAAATACTGAGTGTGTGCTTGAGCGAGTGAAAGCCTTAGTTCCCCTTGTGTGAAGGGTCCAAGAGCTCTTGAGAGAGAAATTTGTAAAAGGTTGTCTCCTTGTCCTCGTGCAAGAAAGGAGAAGTTGTAAGGGATCCTTCACCCTTGAAGAAGGATATAGTGATCTCTGGAGATCTCATGGGAGAAGATCGGAGCGGGTACGTAGGCCAGGAGTTCGGCCGAACCTCATCAACAAACTTCGTGTTTATTTGTGTTGTTCATTTTCTCTCTACTCTCTTCTCTGTTTGTTTACGTTTACATTTACAAGCTTCCGCTGATAACTTGTTTTAAACTAAGTAAAAGAGAGTAGGATTTTTAATACACCAATTTTCACACCCCCTATTGGTGCCATCTAGATCCTACACTATGTTCAATTTAATCAATTCTAGTGAACCTTTAACAATAATTGGAGATTGGAGTAACCTGACGCCATATGTGGTTAACTAAACCACGGGACGCACTTGCTCCCGTAAATCCCCTTTTGGAGATCCATCACCCCACGTCTGGGTCAATAATAATATGAGGACGAGTCCTCCAATTCGACAGACTCCCCATTCGATTCTTCAATTGCAATTTCAATCAATCAATACATCAATATATTAACATTTTAACCTATTACGGCTGAGCATGCAACACGTGAACTAGGTTATCAATCATTGGACTCAATAACTTTAAATATGATACGATAAAACGATTATGGGTGAGGTTGGTTGATCCCTTCCCAAGTTCGGTCGAACGACTCCCATAAGGGGGTTGTCAGACTTAAGGGTCTGTCGAGCAATGCATCGACCGACCTTCTATTCTAAGGTCATTTGACATCTACTGACATGAGGGTCGGTCGATCCCAATTCGACCGATCTTCGCTTCTGAGGTCGTTTGGGAACGACCGACTTACGATTGGTCGAACCCAATGTCATCCAGACACGATAGTCGGTCGAGCCTCCCCTGAGGTCGGTCGACCGACTTTCTCGAAGTTCAGAAATATAAAAGTGAACCTAGGATTTTCTCTAAGTTATCGATATCAATCAATACATCAATCAATTGAGATTCAATACAATATCATGCTATATGCAATAGAGTTTTCAATACAATATTCATATGAACAAGTCTAACATATGGATGTTTCTAATTTCAATATATCATAACTACCATTCTTGAAACAAATAAACCTAATGACATTCATGGGATTAAATTATCCTTTGAAGTAAGCATCACATATCATTTAGAATAACTTATGCTTGTTGTCCACTTGCCTTCTTAACAATAATTTCACCAATTTACCTAGCATTTAGGCACATATCATATGGCACTATAAAATTCCAGCATATATCACAACATGATAGTTCATCAATCCGAAATTCATAACTTTATTTATACAATTCTAAATCATATGATATAAACTCCATTTGAAGGTACATTAAGACATCTAACATTAACCCAAATATCATTTCATAAGAACATCTTTCCAATTTACTCTATATTTTACAAAACAGTGATGATATAATTCGGAACAGCTTGATAGTGTCTCAGTGTTTTTATTATAAATTTCAGAATACTACTCAGAATGAGGTGAAATTAATTGCTGTGCAAACTAGACTTCAATATCTACATTTTGGTATTTGATACATAATTTTTGGACAACTATTGCTTAGTCAAACTGACCTCGAAATAGAAGGTACGAAATCTGGACAGAAATCCTAATACGATGCTATATTTCAATAAACTATAACCATCCATGTGAATCCATGATCTCCTATGCTTAGCAATAATAGTTATCTTAATCTATTCATAATTATAGATAAGAAATATTAAGTTATCCCTTTACATAACTTTTTATAACTTAAGCTTTCCTACCATGTTGCCTTAGAAATTTCATCTTCTTCTCCCTCTATCATTTCTCTTTCTTCTCTTTATTTCTTATTCTCCATGGCAGCTCCAAAACCCTTATTTCTAGATCAATGGTGAGTAGAAAACACCTCTTGGGCGGATTCATCAATGAGCCATCTAAAGAAAGTGGTTGGAGAGAGAGAGATACAAAAATTTTATAGTGCTTTTGAATGAGTTTTGGGTAGTGGATAACTTGAGAGCTTATTGGGCATTATTTTCTTAGTGGATGATGATGTAAATATCCACTTAGCCCCAATTTCATTTCTTACTTTTTTTTTATTTTTTCTACCAGGTATTACATTCTATCCCCCTTAAAAGGAATTCACTCTCGAATTCTTAGTTGGTTATTAGGATTTGTCATGCTTACGTTGCGCTACTCTGATATTAAAATAAGTTTATAAACTTTGTCCTTAGCATAATTTCCTTCATTCTTTTGTACCCACATCAAGTACACTTCATAGTGTAATATATTAATGAGACTTTTAGTCCATAACCCAAAATTATTTATTGATATCTATACTTCAATCATTATCATTATTTGTGGATAATGCGAACATCTCTAATTTATCATAAGGGATTGCATTTGCACGCTATTTACTCACTTTATTCAATCAAGTTTATATCATTTTCATAATTTTCTTTTCATATCAATCACTTCGATTATAGGATTTGAATTAGAGTGTTCATAAAATTTCATCCATCCAAGTCAGAGATTCAATCACCATAGAACTTTAACTATGTTTCGTAAGAGAATTGCTATTCTTATACATTTAGTCACTTCTCAAATTTCGACAAGGCTATTTATATTTTCATAACTTGATTCTCCTTTTGAAACTAATAATTTTGATTACTCTCATTCTCTAATGAGATTTTGATTATAATGATACACCATCATAAAAATTTATCTTCAATTCAATTCACCATCTTTAAAATATATATTAGCCACAATCTCTTTCTTTTTTTCAACCATTTCAATTATATGATCGGACAACACGTATGCCTCTAATACATTGATCACTCCAAAATCTTTTAATTCTATGATTTCAACTTAAGCATCAATATCATTTCCATCAAGTATGATATTTGAGCCTTCACAAATATCTTTCATCTTTTTCAATTGTGAATCTATTCTTTATATTTGGACAATCATATTCAATAAATCCAATTGCAAGTCATAATGCTAATCATTATACTTAATCCATCAATATTAATATTCATGGAATTCAATTCATAAGATACACCATGTTTAATCACTTGCCCTAAATATATAACTCATAATTATCATAGACTCCATAATAATTTCCATTGGCATGCACATAATATTTTCTAACTTTTACGCTTTCTGTATTTTCACAAGATCATAATAATTAACAAGTGAAATACTTTTTTTTCACCATATATGCAATAAATATTCTTATGTATCATTCTCATTTACCCATTAATTCATAATACATGTCATCGTCTTATTCATATCAATTCATCTCACTTATCATTTCTTTCTAGTTATTGTATTTTCTTGTCAAGATCATATGCATTTGCCATCATGATTATTACTCATGCATCCTCCAAGATTTTCAGTAATCAATATTAATCAACTTGCATTTGTTCCATTGACGAATAATATCTTCGATTTTGTTTCCCTCCACATTGAGCTATAATTTTAAACTACTAAGATATGTAGTTTATCTCATTATTCTTCAATTGCTCTTGTATACTTGTAATACACATTTCTTTCCAAAGAGGATTCTCTCAATCCCATTATCATTCATTTAAATATTCATTCACAACACATGATCAATTTCTAAGTCCATCATATAGTTACATTCATGTTTTTTTCACATGATGTCACTTTACTCGTCAATTCCTATTAATCACATTTCCATTCTTTTGAAATCAAAGTTTAGGCATTGTTCTTCTTGAGAATTGACACTTAATATTTTTTTTAAATTCCATGCGGTTTGAAACTATATGTTCTTTATATCAAGTATGCCACAACTCTCCTACTCTTGCACATCAATCATTATCATCCTATATGGAGATATCAAAGTAACATTCTTTTCCTTAAAACTTCACCTTTACCATTCCGTTCGAGTCATCATACACTTTATCAATAATAAATCATAATCTCATATAATGTCTTATGTCAATCTATGTCTTTAGACTTCATTGTCATCATTGGGTGAAATGTTTAAATATCCTAGCTCTTCTAGGTAAAATCAACTAGACAATAATATGAACTCTTTGAATCCATTATCTAGTCTTTACTTGAGTCCTTTGCTTACTCTATTTTCATTAATTCTTTGAATCATCACACAGTCATAAGTATAATTAACTTATGTATTCTAGCTCATGAAGTACATGATCACATCATTCTTATGATATCATAATATCACATTAATTCTTTGATCTTAATCAAATAAATCTTAATTCCTTTCACATAGCTCATGCATAATTCTCAAATATATATATGCATAAGGCATTCTTATAAATCATTCCTCCAACATATATTCCATAACTTTTCATACTTCTTTATAAATAATCAATTATCATTTCAAGTCGATGCTTATTATCCTTAGACATACCCATGAAGTCGTGGTCTAATTATTTATTCATAGACATTTCTTGTACGGCTTAGTTTACCCAAGTGACCACAAATGACATCGATTAAACAATACTTGTCAATCTCTTTATCACGGCCCGAGAAACCTCACTGTCATGGCCCATGATGCCCTTATCATGATCATGGCACAGAAGGCGTTCTGTGGGCTCTTCGTGTCACTGCCCGTGAACCTCACTGTCATGGCCCGTGATGTCCTTATCACGATCTTTACCGAGATGGTGGAAAACTCATCTATCAACCTCATGACTCGTGACGACCCATCACAGTCGAGACAGTGGACCCATTTTCCCATTCTTCCTCCTCACGGCTTGTGAGACTCCTATCATGGGTGTGGCAGAGGTGCCAAGTATCATCGCTCGAGTTTCACGGCCTGTGATAACTCATTCATGGCCCGTGATGCCATATCACGACCTGTGATGTTTGCTTTGGAACCCGTTCTCACCCTATTTCAATCCCAAATTCAATCCATTCATACACATGACCTTATCATCCCCTAGGAAGTTCATACTGCTATATTCTAGGGTTCTTGGCATGCTAATTTGGTCATAAAATGAAGAGTTTGTGGGTAATTATGCTAGAGTTTCCCCTAGTGTTCCTACACATTTCTAAGTTCTCATAATACATTCCATTCATGGATTTAAAAGGGCTAACTATAAGAAATCATGCAAGGATTATATGAACAAACACAATGGCACAAAGCATTCACCATATTAATTCATAGTATACTCAACCAAGCAAGGAGATATAGATTTTTGAGAATATGAGATAGGTTTTCATCTAAGAAGCATATTATTCATTCTAGGGTTCATAATCATCCAACAATAAAAATCCAAGTTATTGTAGCATGAAGGATCATAATGTGGACATATGAACATCATTACAACATTAAGGATATATGGCATTCATCATATGGTTCATATCACATCAAATACATAGAAAAGAGTCATTTAGGCATAAAATCAAACACCTATCTTGCATACTCCTAACGTGCCATCCCATAATCTCCAATTCTAAGAAAATGTGTTATTGTACTTACCCAAATCTGGAAAATGAGGTGGAAGGTGAGGGATTGGATCCCCTTTACATACCTTGGCTAAATCCTACAAATTTCTTCTTCCTTCTTGGTGATTCCTACTTAACCTTCCCTCCAAAGCTCTAGTGCCTTCTTCTTCCTCTTCCCTTGGCCCTTCTTGTCCTTCTCCACCACCTTCTTGAGCTGCCAAAAGAGTTTTCTTCAAACCCTAACCATGGTGCACTTGTATAAAGAGGAAGATGAGAGGAAGATGAGAGGAAGAGAGAGAATGGGAAGAGAGCAAATGGGGTTAAAGGTGGTTGTTTCACCCTTTTATACCCAAGGCATATATTAGGTGGGTTTTGGGCTCATTTAGTTAAATGGGCTTCAGTTAGATGGGTTGGTATTTAATCATAAATTGGGAGTTTACATAAAACATGTGCAAGGGTCTGTGGAAGTTATAACCCAATCATCCATCATAATAATTTTAACTAGCCATGCGCTGTGTGGACAATTTTATTGCTCAAGTTGCATTTTCAGTATAGGTGAAGAATACTTCTGACGCATAGTTGTTGTATTAAACTTTTTTGGAGAAAGGAAAGGGTGATAAACAGATTGTTAATCATCCAAAATATCCTTGATCATTTAGTTTAAAACGTTATAGGTCATATGATTGCAATCATAAAAGAGCTACTTCAGTGCATCTCACCCGATAGTTGCCCAATCCTTACTTAGCACATGTGCATGAGACAAGATATTGTTCGCAAAACACCAAGTGTCCTGATTCATTTATAACCATATTGCCAATAGGGTAGCAAAGATAGAGGTCTGCTCTCCTGTGATTACAATCATAAAAGAGCTACTTCAGTGCATCTCACCCGATAGTTGCCCAATCCTTACTTAGCATATGTGCATGAGACAAGATGTTGTTCGCAAGACACAAGTGTCCTGACTCCTTTGTAACCATATTGCCAATATGGTAGCTGATGAGTGGAAATGTGTGTATTCAAAATATAGGTGGCACCAGGTTTCTGGACCTGGGGGCACCTTCACAGAAATACAGAATATCAGCAAGCTTTAAAATTAACCTAAACACACAATTCTAACCGCAAGTATACGGTTATCCTTGTAGTACATTAGGGTCGAATCCACAGGGAAATTGGAAGTTCACAATTCAATGCTCTATTCTACCACGAACCGAAATCAAGAGGAAATATCTTTTGTGCAGAAATTTAAGTAGACTAGAACTAAAATCTGAAAAGATAGGTAAACTAATATTTTTGGTATTTTAGATATTGAGTAAAACAGAAATAGAANAGTCACAATCCTATCACAATTGGGTCACACCCTTGAAGCACTCATGGGTATCCAGGCAAAACAGTTCAACAGTTGGGAAGCTAGCACCCATCTGTCCGTCCACACTAACCACTCCTATCATCACTGGATGTTTGTGATGAGAGCTAATGGTTCCATGAGGTGACTTTCTTCTTGATTCTCCTCAATTTGCTGCCGGGCATTTGCTTTCTTTTTCGCCATTGAGGGTAGATGTATGCTTGAAGACCAAGTTGTGTACAGAAATTGATATCTGAAAAGCTTACACAACACTAGAGAAAAGTAGCTACAAATCAGATTAATAGTTAAAAATAATTCCTCGGCAACGACGCCAAAAACTTGATGCGAAAAATGCTGACACAGGCAAATCGAAATGCTAGCAAGTGCACTAGTCGAACAAGTAATAAAGTTAAAGAGTAAAGTTGTCGATCCCACGAGGAATTATATAACTACCTAATCAGAATTTTAGGCTAATAGGAGATAATATTGATTTCAGGATGGGTATTTCAGAAAAGTAATAATATAAAACTGTAAGTAATAATAATAATAATATATAGGGATGATAACTAGGGCTGGATAATACTCAACTCAAGATGAGTACTCAGAATCTTATATAGCAATCGAATATGAGATAAAAATCAACTATTGAATCCTCATATGGTTAGGCAAACTTAAAGATATGAATTCCCTTATCGGGTAACTCAACTATCTTGTACAAAACAATCCAGAAAATACCCCTTAATGGGTCTATCCTCAAGAAGATGACAGAGAGATGCAGTAAGTTGTTTCCCTAGACTATTAAATCACCCTTAATGGGTTGACCTAACAGACCACAAACGACAACGCCCTTAACGGGTTAGAATCGTAGGACACAAATTGCTTCAACTTATAAAGTCAATAATCAATTCTACATAATCTATGAACTAACAGAAGACGTGTCAATAGTCAACTAATCAATTCAATCAAAACTGGAGAAAAGCAATGCACTCGGCAATGATGTTCATGAAGAAACAATTCAATGAAAAGTATCGAAAACTATATAAATTCTAGAGTAGTAATAATGTCAAAAACATAAATGAAACACAAAATATTCAGAATAGAATTACAGAATTTGTCCCAATGACGGATGGAACAAGAGATACTCCTCTGGATGTCGATAAGTCGATGAACAACTCCTTAACCGATGATGAACTTGACTTCACAGCAGCCCTTCGGATTAAACTTCATTCTCTTGCGTTCTTCTCCTTTGCAGTCCCTACCCTCCTCCTTAGATCTCTGGATAGAATCTGGAAATATGAGATGAGTTCTATGTCTCCAAGATTATCCAAGATAGATCCAAGATTATCCAAGAAGATCCTCTCTGGTTGTAGACAAAGTTGTTTTATACCTAGGGTTTCCTAGGGTTGGATCAACATATGTGAACCGTTACATCAAATCTGCTCCTCGATCAATGGTGATGATGAGAGTCCAATAAAACTTAACCAAATCCTCATAAATAAGATAGAATCCAATCTTCACGGTCTTCAATCAAATCCCAAACTTCTTGGCCGTCAAATCATATCAAAATCTCGAATAAACAAATCTGCGTAACTTCATCATGGCCTGTAACATAATGTCATGGCCCATAATTAAAGGTACTTCCAATGTTCCTCATTTCGTCACGGCCTGTGATATAATGTCACGACTCGTAACTCGGGCTCTGGGCAGTTCGGCATCTCGGATTCTAACTTACGGCCTGTAACAAATAATCATGGCCCATAATGATTCTGGACGTGCAATCTGTCGCTTCTGTTCGACGTCGTGATAACGAATGATGATCCGTGATAGTATCCTTCACGGTCCGTAACAGGTTGTTACAGCTCGTGACAAGTCATCTGAAGTAGCAGCGCTTCGGAATAGGTCGTAATATCAACGTTGTGATTGTGATAGCCTTCATAACGACCCATGATATGATGTCACGGCCCTAATGCATGAGGGAATATGCATTGCCTTCGGCACGATCGCTCTTCGTTGCTGCTAATACTGATGCATCACGACCCGTAATGTGTGGTCACGGCCCGTGATGGTTGTAGGGTATTGATTTCTTCCTCCCGAGCACGTCCATTTGCGATATTCAGTTGATTTTGATCCTTCTTCCACCTTTCCATGTGATTTCCTACAAAAGAACACTAAACAAGAGTAGATTTTGGACTTGAAAGAATAGAATCAATTAAAGTAGAAAATAGATGCATGCAATATGAAAATGACTCAGAATAATGCCTAATGCAAACCCTAAAATATATTGTAAAATGCATGCATCAGAGTCATTAGTCGAAAGGCCGCTACATGGACCTCCTTGTGCAATCCTGTGTGAAGACTAGAATCCTCAAAGAAAATTGAGTGAAAGAAATAAGAATCTAAAAAGTAAATAATTTTACTAAGCCTGCTATACACTTGGGACTTCAGTATTGAAGTTCTTATTTGATATACTAATCATTGGTGCATGTTCGGACTGAACTTGAAAAAGTTTAAATTTGTTTAAGAATAAGTAATCTATGAGGTTAGGATTATTTGGATTGTGGATGATGTTATGGTGAAAAGTGTATAAATGAAGGGCAGGTGAAAAGTAGTTATTATGTAGGGTGGAAGCAATGATTGAAATCCTTTTATTTTTCTGAGTTTTGCTCTGAACATTGCTTGAGGACAAGCAAACATCCAAGTTTGGGGAAGTTTGATGCATGCATTTTACAACATATTTTAAGGTTTGTATTAGGCATGATTTGAGTTATTTTTTGCATAACATGCATCTATTTTTATCTTTATTTGTTTATATTATTTCAAATCCAAAATCTTTTCATGTTTGGTGTTATTTTGTAGGAAATCACTTGGAGAGGCCAAGGAAGGTCTGGAAGTAACCCAAAATTGTAAAGGAGCATCTTCACAAGGGGAATTCAAATATTCAGGATACATCATGGGTCGTGACACTTCATTACGAGACGTGATGAATGAGTATTAGCCAACAATAGTCATATCACGACCTTCACCAAGAGCACCGCAACTTCATCTCAAATAATTACAGGGTGTGATCACCTATTATGGGTCGTTATGATGGAAGATCAAAACCGCAAAATACATATTGTGACCCTTACATAGCAGCTACTTCGACCATCAGATTTATCATGGGCCGTAACACCATGTTACGGGTCGTGAAGGAAGATATCAAGGGCGTCACTACGTATCACGGCGTCAATGAAAGAGGCATATTGGAAAGTTCAATGTTACGGGCCCTGAAACTCATAACGGGTCGTGAAGCTCATAACGGGGCGTGAGATAAGAAGAGATCGATTTTATAGAACTATTCGATGCCCGAGTTACGGGCTGTAACATATCATCATGGGTCGTGACAACTTGAGAAATCGTGAAGAAATTTATACTTACGGGCCGTAAAATACAGTCACAGACCGTGGTGAAGCTACACAACTTATATATTCGAGTTTTTGATATGATTTGATGCTCAAAAAGTTTGGGATTTGATCGAAGACTTTAAAGATAGGATTCTACCATATTTCTGAGGATTTGGATAAGTTTTTATTGGATTTCTATCATCACCATTAATCGGGAAGTAGATTTGATCCAAGGGTTAACATGCAACTATGATCCAACCCTAGGAAACCCTAATTTAGAGAGGATATGAAAGAATTTCGTCTGCAACATGAAGAGGGTGGGTGTTATGCTATGCTAGAGAGCTAGAGATTATTCTAAAGGATTGGTGAGGAGGAGTCAAAAAAACCCTTTCGTTAAGGAGATTGTTCAGCACATGTTCAAACATTTAGATGATTAAAACCTCGTTCCATGCTTTTGTTGGGATGAAATATTTTATGTAATTGAGATAACTGATGAATGAAAATTGTGTGTATTCAAAATACAGGTGACACCAGGTTTCTGGACCTGGGGGCACCTAGACAGAAATACAGAATATCAGCAAGCTTTAATATTAACCTAAACACACAATTCTAACCGCAAGTATACGGTTGTCCTTGTAGTACTTTAGGGTCGAATCCACAGGAAAATTAGAAATTCACAATTCAATGCTCTATTCTACCACAAACCGAAATCAAGAGGAAATATCTTTTGTGCAGAAATTTAAGTAGACTAGAACTAAAATCTGAAAAGATAGGTAAA
>LTAE01005709.1:4808-27637 GCA_001647135.1 Pontederia paniculata | reverse complement strand
GTAAGGGAGCCTTCGCCCTTTGAAGAAGGAGATAGTGAACTCCGAAGATCTCGTGGGAGAAGATCGGAGCGTGGACGTAGGCCAAAGAGTTCGGTCGAACCTCGATAACAAACTCTGTGTTTGTTTGTGTGTTTGTTCTTCTTCTTACTCTTCTCTCTATTTGTATTTTATATTCATACTTGTTTGCTTCCGCTGAACACAACACATCTAGATTAAACAAAGAAGAACTAAAGATTTTAAAATATCAATTCACCCCCCCTCTTGGTGCCATTCTAGATCCTACACGGAGCATTTGTGCGAACACGGCCACGTGCGACGTCTAGGCGAGCGAAGCACCTAGACAAGCTTGAATGAGCGGGTCTCGAGTTTGTGAGCAGTGGAAGTCTTGGGACACGACGGGGCCAAGGAGCGGTGTCGTGTTTGATGTCTTGCGTGAGGCGTCAAGACGGACGCTTGGCAGCGATTGTGCGGCGACGTGCGAGCAGGTTGCGCGGCGCTTCCTAAGCGACGACGCGCGAGCAGGCAGCACGGAGTGTCCTGTGCGTCGACGCTTGGGACTTGAGCGTCGACGTCTAAGCGGGCACTTGTCCTGTGCGACAACGCTTATGCGGCGTCGAGCGGAGCGCTGGAGTGGCAACATTCCGATGGGGCGCGTGTCGCACGGGGCCGCGGGCGCATCGAAGGAGCGATTTGGTCATAGTGCGAAGCGTCGGTCCGCTATTGTGGCATGCACACGAGAAAGATCAACGTTTGCATGATCAACGAGAAAAAACATTGACAATTACTTGAGAAATGAGAACTTTCCATTATACAATACAAAATTATTACAATCGGGGTGGAGACGCGCAAGACTCTCACTACGCCCACCTAGCTTTTTAGGCTATTTTTAACATGTCAAAATTTCAGCATTTAAAATAATAAATATTTTTTTACCCTTTAACATTCTATTTTAAATATTTGATAGTATATTTTTAAAATAGTATTTAAACTTCAGAGGGTCAAACTCTAAAGAGTACTCCCGCTATCATATAAAAAGTTTAGTTTAGTGATTAGATATTTATGCCTAACATATTTTTCCTTATTTTCATATAAAACATACTTATTTTATTTTTAAATATCATATATATTAGATATTTTTAAATAACTCACGTCTCTATTTTTCATCATCATGAACATTTTTTTCTTTGTTAAATTAATTTTCTTCATTAAAAAATAATAGAACCAATAAAGAACAATTTATTTAAAAATACAAATAATTTAGTTATTACGTATAATCTAAAAAATATTTCATATAAACAAGAATATAAATTATCTCTTTATGTTTATTTATGTCATTTTATAATTATCGATTGGTTCAATCTATATTTACTGAATTCTTTTATTAAATATATTAATCAAACAACTGTAAACTATTTGCTAATATCTAACAATTATTATTTTTTACCCATTATTGACTAACTAAATTATTAACTTTGTCACACAGAGTTCTGACCATAATGAAACAGATATAAATAATAATTTTTAAGTAAATAGCGAATGACAATTATTTTTCTCCGTCAGTCCCTAGTTGGAGATTAGGAGATTAATGAGAAAATATAATTTTTTTATTTCACATTTGAATATAATATATAAATCAAAGCACCAAATCATTTTGCATTATTAATTATTTTATGAGCGAACCATTATTTAGTTAAATAGTTAATCAATAGCGATACTACTAACAATTTGTTTCAAAATAAATATTTGGTGAACATAAGAGTTAAAATAATTAGTAAATATAAAACGGAACATAACATAGAGATTGAGTTATTTTAAATTTATACGACATAGTAAAATAATTTTAAATTTTAGAAAATATCTTTTTAGTTTTAGTTTTAATATTATTTTATCATATAAAAGTGAGAAAATAAATAAAAAAATTACTTTTGATGTAGTTGATAAGATAAAAGATAATATTGAAAAATGATTTTGAAACATTAGGAATCAGGGAAACAAGAGAAACATAATTAAAAAAAAGATAGAAATCAGAAATAAAAATATCTAACTTCTGAATAATTATAGGATTAACGTATACTAAACACTATTTAGAAAATTCAGTCATCATTTCAAATAGAATTTCGAATTGATCAAAACTTTAAATGTTGATTTGTGTTACGCCAAAGATATCTTAAGAAAAAAAAATCTTGTTTAAGAAATAAAAAAAACGAAAGTTATCTTTTTTTTTTCTTTCGGTCGTATTTTTATTAACGTAGGCCGGAGATGATTTTAAAATGCATCCATAAATTCAAGTAGAATTTGGAGTTAATCAAAACTCCAAACATTGGATTGAGTTCATAGAAAATTTAATTTCTAGAAGATAAAACCATAGGTTTTTTTTGTTACTTGTTTTAGGTCGTATATATATATATATATATATATATATATATCTCTCTCTCTCTCTCTCTCTCTCTCTCTCTCTCTCTACGCTGAGCACTTCTTCTGTTACAGGTGCCCTTGATGACTTCACCAAACTCGACCTCGCTCCCACTCGAAAGTATTCTTCTGTTTCTTTCTTCTTTTTTTCCGCCAATTTTGGGATTTATGTGGTAAAGTTTTCGACTTTCGATTTGATCGCAGTGGGCCGGAGGGAGATGGGGGAGAGGGAAAAGTGGAGCCTTTGCCTTCTTTGTCTTCCTGTCCATCTTCGTCTTCCGCGGGGGTGCAGGGATTGGGGATGGGTCTACCGGACCTGAAATCGAAGAAGAAAGGAAAACAGAGGGTTCCGCCGCCGCTGCCGAAGTCGTCAGTGGCGTCGGAGGCGCTCGATAAATTGACGCAGCAGACCCGCGAGGCCGTGAGGGGTCTGGAGTCCGCCACTGGCGCCAACGGAGGCAGCCCCGCTATCGGGGCCGAAGGATTCAATAATGAAAGCATGGTAGAGGAGTTTGTCAAGCAGTTCGAGGAGCTCGCTGGTTCGCAGGTAATCTATTATTATTCTTTCGTAATTGGATCTAGATAAGGATTTCGGATAGGAAAACAAGTGGAAAAACCTAATGGAGCAAATTTGTTTTACTTCTTTTAGCAGAATTGAACATTTTTTAAAGATTTGAATTCAGTGTTTAATGCTGAGTAGACACAATAAAGCTTTGAAGATTGCATTTTTTTGTTAGAATAAAAATGCATTTTTAGCGTTTCATTTTCGCCCCTGATTAGGTTAGAATGCATTTTTAAAGTTTCATTTTCGCCCTTGATTAGGTTAACAGTCATGCTCTATAGCATATGTTATTTTAATCAGGGTTGATCGTAATTGATGGAGTATTAGATTATTATAGAACTAATTCAATGCTGTAGTATTAGGATTGAAAACTTTAGGCTAACGTTTGATGTTTACCTTACAATGCAAATGTTCCTTTTTTTGGTGTAAATGTATTTTAACTAAAATCCACATTGCAGTTTCACTGAGTTTGCTCTTCAATTGGTTAGAGCCTGGGTTATTTCTCTTATTGTGTGCGTTCTGTTAAACGACACTTAACAGGACTGAGCATATAAACCTACAAAAAAGAGTTGGCCAGTAAATGACTATTCAATCTAATGATGGGCACCCTTTATCTAATGATGGGCACCGAAAAAAAAAATCTAATGATGGGCACCCTTTATCTGTCTGTTACTTTTCTTCTGCTGCAAATATCGCAATCTTCTGTGTGAATCAAATCACTGGGTTTCATTCATGCTCTTGTTAAATACACTATCTTATCTTGAAAATCTAAAATCAAATGCACAATACTTTCTATGCTGTACAGGATATGGAATCCATTGTTGAAACAATGATGCACCAACTTTTGTCTAAGGAAATTCTCCAAGAACCCATGAAAGAGATTGGAGAAAGATATCCAAAGTGGTTAGAGGAGCACAAAAGTGGAATGAGTCGAGAAGAATATGACCGTTATCATCGCCAATATGAACTTATACTAAAGCTAAATGATGTTTATGAAAATGATTCTGGCAACTTCTCCAAGATTGTTGAACTGATGCAAAAGATGCAAGAATGTGGCCAACCTCCTAACGAAATTGTTCAAGAGCTTGCTCCTGATCTTGATTTAAGCAACTTGGGTCAACTGTGAGTTTCAGTTCTAGATCTTAGTTATTGAAAATTCTCTTTAGCTAACTTTTTATACCATAAAATCTTGATTTTGCTTCTTAGCCTTCAATATAAAAATGTACACCCCTATAGTGGCGTACAGCTATTTCACTTTTGCTGGATGGGTTCAATGCAACTTTTTTTTTCTTTTGAATTTAGTTTCTTTTCTTAGTTGGAAAAGGTTTAAACTGATCTAACCTGACAACAGACTCTCTTGAGTTTGCCAAATAATTAGTCTGTTTATCTCCTTGGGTTCAGTAACAGTATTTATAATTTAACCTTTTCGACCTCATTTTGCCTTATTTTATGGAATTTTACCTCAGAAAATTTTCTCATCTCTTTTGCATAATAGCAATATTGCTAAGACTTGTGTTTTAGGAATAGAGAAATGCTTATGAATACGTGATGTGTCAGACCTTTTATATTTCGTGATAATCCATAAGTTGATAGTGTGTTACTTGATTTACTTGCATGGTCCATAGAAGCTTATGCCATATTGATTTGTCTACTCTTCTGTGATTTTTTTATTTAGTTTGTCTCTTGTATATTTGGTACAGAAGTTCTGAAATGAATAAATATAATTTTAAGTATTTATTTTGAGGGGCATAATTTAGAGTATTGTTCTGTAACAAAACTGTCGAATCAACTGTTTAAGGTGTGTTATAGAAAATATGAAGGATGCCTAAATATCACAAGGAAAAATATATTCATATCTTCAGGTATTTGTGATTGTGAGCTTACTAATGTCAAATGGTTGATGGTAACAGAAGATGCTTATTTTATGTATTTTCACATGGTTGTGATTGTGTAACAGATGAAATGTTGCACTTCTTGTGTTACTGGATTTTCACATTTGGTGCAAGTGGTTGGTCAGCTGTGTTTTGTCTTTTATATCTGGAAAATTATCTTCATTTAATGATGATGTTTAAGTTAACTAATCTTCTAGGCATTTTATTGTCCATGAAAAAGAGAAAAAAAAAACACCTAAAATTATGGTAATGCAAATCGGATGGTGTTATGTAAAGTAGGAGAATAATGTTGAGTATCTAGACTTTGTAATATATGCTTGCATTAACTGCTAATAGTCTGGTGAAGAACCACTTCAGTGGCACATGACTTATCTAGCAACCATGATTCTTTGAGCATTTGGATAGCTTTGGGTAAATTTACACAACAGGATGAATAATTTTTTTATAGATGGGTCTCTTTTTATAAATAGACGAGCCTTGTATCAACAGTTCAAACTTCTCTTTTCTATTTTTTTATCATTAAGATGTTAGTTAATTGTGACTGTCGCCGAACAAACCGAATGTTTGAAAATTTTCACTTGTTGCTAAATATTCTTTCACGATATCTCGTCCCCACTAAAAAACAAAGACTCTTAACAATAGAAATAAGCATATATTGCTTGCAGTTCTATGTTTCTAGCGACAATTTATTCCCTTTGTTAATACAACTCATCTGCTGCTCCTTATGCTTGATACTCTCTTGGAAGTTTAGGCTTTACTGACTGCAGGTACTTTTTCTTGTTTGATTTGCAGGTCACCTGACCTACTGGACTCAACATCCCAGTGCTCTATAATGTGAGATGGGCATTATCTCTTTATCCCCCGGCAGACAATTTACTCTTCCTACCTGAGAAAACATGCAAATAAAGCACCTTGATTATTGTTAGCTTGTCTTGCAATTCTTCAACGTAGAAAACGAAGCACAACCATCAAGTTCACCTTTTAATGTTCTATTGTACGATGGTATCTCCAGCGAATTTTGTGGGCAGTTTAAGCCGCTTTTTCCTTTACATATTTTCCTTTTAACTTAAAGTCTACATAAATTCAACATCATGTCTGTGACTATTATTTGATTAGAAATGAATGGTGGCACTACATCAATCTGTATATCTTTCTATTTAGGAATATTAGTAGTTTACAAGTTCATGAATTCATGAATGGTGGGGCTCAGGCTTGTGAGGGCTGTAGCCAGTGTCTTCCATTGACGAAGCTCTTGGCAAGGAAAGGGCGAGCTGTCTCATAATCAAGCTCTCGAGCCCAGGAAACACCCCGAACTGCTGCCGCACCAGGGCCCCAGCACTTGTACACTCCGAAGAATGCAGTCCTGAGTCAACAAAGACATGAAAACCTTAGATGGCCTTTTCATAAAAATTTTCTTCTGATTTTGTATAAATAACTGCTACTAATTTACAGAATTTTAGGGACTGGATTCAAAGTTGGCACCAAATCACATTCCTTCTATAAGAAAGGAGATCTTTATTTTTAAATATCTTTTACAGTAATTTAAAAAAAGAAATCAGAGTGCTTGAAAAAATATTGAAAACCACAAATAAATTGAATTTCACATATTTAAAATTTAGAAACTGAGGGAATCAACTACTACTTTTCCCAAGAGCAGTTCATGGTGGAGTCAAGTTAACAACTAAAAGCCGTTATTGAGAGAATTATGTTGGAGTCTTACTTGTTTTTATTGCTGGTATGGTCCCAATCATCCCACCCTCCCGGTGCAATTACATCGTCGAAGTACGTGTACGCGAAGACGATCCTCGAGTACTGCCCCATGGCTCGCCCGACGTAGAGGTTCCCGGTGCCGGTGACCCTACAGTTCACGAAGGCGAAGCCCGTCTTCTCGCAAGGGTCGTTCCTGTCCTGAGCAGCGATGGATCCGAACCGGTCCGCAATAGAATGGAGCTCGCAGTTCTGCCGAAAATTTATTACAAGTTCACAACATCATGATATATAGTGGGCACCTACAGCAACTTTGGATCCCAACTGTACATGGATGTGAAATGGTTACATACCCTGTACATTGATCTTCCGTTGCCGAAGATGAAGTCTATGGATCCTTCGATGTAGCAATGCTTGAAGTAGTGTCGCCCGGCGTCGTCGCAGAGGGTGTCCTGGGCGCCGTAGAAGCCGCACCCGTAGAAGTACGCCTTGTCCCCCGAGATGCGGAATGCTGCTGCCTGCCATCCTTCCATGCCTGGCATTGGTGCCGGTGATGTGTTCTGCATGTATGCAAAGGTGGTGCATTGCGGTAGGGGTGCATATTCTTCTGTTAGCTATGGATATTTATCTCATCTAAGAAGGATTAATATGTCTGCTTCAGTTCTCATCGAATGCAGAAAGTAGATTCACCGGCGTTCAGAGAGAGAGAGAGAGAGAGAGAGAGAGAGACTGGAGGACTAATTCAATTCTAACATTTGGCCGTCGATTCGCCGGAATTCACAGTAAGCAGGCCATGATCCAAATTGTGAAGGGAGCACTCACCTTGAAGCTAATGTTCTTAGCAGTGAAATAATTAGCAAAAACAGTTACAGAAGCCGTGTTATAAGTCCGCAGCTGCTGCCCGTTGGGCCCTTTGTCGCTCGCCCGGTCGTGCCATTCGATCACCGTAACCTCCTTTCCGGCTCCCTGGAACGTAACGTACGGCTTCGTCACCGGCACAACCACCTTCTCTCTGTCAAACATATATGCATAAGAAAGTAAGATTTCGGCATACATTGGTAAAGCAAATGAAGCAAACTTGGAATTTGCTTACATGTAGCAGCCGGCATTGATTCGCACAAGGACACGCTTGGTGTTGTTCTCCGGGATGGAGTCGACGGCCTCTTGGACGGATAAGAAGTCTGCTGAACCATTTGCGTCCACTGTGATGGTATGCTGTCCGGTCGGCATCATCCATTTGTGGCGATGCTTCGTCTTTGGGGTGGGACTTTGACATGCAATGGAGTACTGTGTTGAAACAAGCAGGTGAAAGAAAAGTAGGAACAGGCCATGGAGTCCCATTGTTGAACAAACTGTGTGTAATCTGGTTAGCACTGATAAGCCAAGATGAACTCAAAGAAAGAGCAAGAGGGGTGAAGTAGATGTTTTTAGAACAGTAAGGTTTATGAATAGGCATGCAGTGATATATAATTATTTTTCAGGTGGTCATCCCAACGGTCATAGATTTTTCTGCTTGTTTGTTTGCTCAAGTAAAACTGTCAGCAAACTGCGGAGCCCGTGACAGGAAGTGGACATAACGTAGAGAATGGACACTGCAAAGAACATGCAACCCACTGAGATGGACCTGCACTCTAGTAAATAGTAACTTGTGTATATATTAATTGCACTGCAATATGCAACTTTGCTTCTAAGATCAATCGTTACACTATTCCACTTCTTGTTTGATCCTCTTATATTAAATCACCTTCTTAGCAATGAATTTACTAAGTAGAAAATTAATTATGCCTGCAGTGACACAAAAATGCTGAAGGCTTTTGTCCTCCAAACATTGGTTCGGGTAGGCACGTAGCTAAAAAGGTGTTTTACCTGTGTCTTGTTTTTGGACTTTGACTGCTGATTGCAGTATCCCTTTGAGCTGTGGCGAGGAGCAGTGGGAGGTTTTTTTACAAGAGAGGAAAGCAGATTGGGAGTAGAGGCAACGGTCATGTGCAAGGACGAGAAGCATGAGACAATATGCAAGCATGGCTTTTAGTGTGTTATGTAAGATGGCATGGTATGGTGGACAATGGTGGCCAGTGGACAGTGAGAATTGGTCACGGGGATGAGGGAGATTTTTAGCATGACGTTGGGAGCATTGGGAGGGAATGACAGCAGTAAGGACAAGGAGCAAATCTCAGTGTGTCAAAAACAATATATAAAAAGTTAGAAGGCCAAAGGGATGAGAAGTTGAGAACTCCAATGGACGGAAAGGTTTTATGCATTGCACGCTCTTAAAGGAAGGAAGCGAGAGAAAAGAAGAGGGAGCCACATGCTGCTCCAACGGTCAGCTTTCCACACAGAGAGTGAGAGAGAGAGAGAGAGAGAGGAGCTAAAAGATAATAATAAGAATGATTAGGCGATCTAAGGTGGATTATTGTGGCTTGTAAAGGTGTTGGGGATCACAATCTATAAAGATACCACATAAATCTAGAGATAATGGCATGAAGGAGTGCTTAAAAAGAACCAACATTCCCAACTCCCATTCATGGGGGTGGAGCACCCTTGGTTCAAAAATCTTTAGTAATTAAATATTGAGTTATTTCTATAAAACTCATTCATAGTAAAAATTTAGATTTAACTTTAAAGTATAAAATTAGGTAGAAGTAAGTCTGAACCTCTTTCGATTGATCAGTTTGATCCAACAATTTAATTTTCTATTTTAAATATTATATTTATTTATTAAATTATTATTTTATTTTCGTATTAAAAAAATACGCTCTTTGTCTTTCTCCTTCTCTCTCTCACTTCCCTCGCAGTCTCTCTCCTCTCCCTCCCATCTGCGTGCGCAGGCAAGAACACTCTCGCATGTTCTCGCCAGCTCGCGCACAGACATTGCCGAGTGAGAGAGAGACAAGAGGGAGAGGAGAGAGAACGAGAGAGAAGAAAATATTTATTTAAGAGGAGGGTAAAATTATAATTTAATAAATTAAAATAATAATTTAATATCAGATGATTGGATTAAATTGTCCATTCGAAAAAAAATTATATCTAGTTCTGCCCAATTTTATATATGAGGGTTAGATCTTAATTTTCGCGATAGTTCAAAGGATATTTATGAATATAATCCTTAAGTATTAATAGTGTTATACATAGATAGATACATAAAAAGAGTAAAATATTTGTTAACTTGTTAATCGAATTAATGGCAACTGTTAAGTTGATATTTGATTCACAAATAACTTAAGTCACACTCAATGAGTGTTAAAAGTTCTGGGTTGATAGCTCAAAGCTTTATTTCCATATGACTATGTAGAAATTAATCAAGTCATTTTCTTTCAAATTATTTTGCCATCGTATATTATATCAAATTACCACACTGTCAATAAGTCAAAGTTTAAGGAGACTTTATATCACCGGTAAAGTCGATGGAATTTACCTTTTGTATTATCCTTTTCAGCTCCTCGTTTGGGAAAATATTTTTATTATTATTTTCCAATACGTCGCATACCACCAGTAAAGGAGACTTTTTCTTACAAGATTTGTAACACAGTTCTAAACTCATGATATTTCATATGAGGTAGAATTGTCGAGAATTTAATTATTTAAATAAAATTGAACTTTTATGGAAATACTGTTTTTTACGTATAATAATAATAATAAAAATAATAATAATAATAATAATAATAATAATAATAATAATAATAATAATAATAATAATAATACATCTGATTAAATGCCCCAACATAAAAATAGTTTTGCTCAGGGCATTTTCCTTGAAAGCCTCCATTATTTCGCGCCATTGCTTCGTCGGTAACGGGATCCAAAGGCAATGGAACGATTCGCATGGGCTACCGCGAGGCCGCCGCCTCCTCCTCTTTCAATCTTCTTCAGAGGCATTTCGTCGAGCAGGTCTTCGCATCTCTATGGGAAGATGAGGCTTCAGATTAGGGACCTGACGACGCTGTCGTCGTCCTCCCCTTCTCCGAAGGACCCGTCGATCGGAGGAGATATCCTCCCCAACGCTCGGCGCCGGAAGGCCGATCCCAACTGGTCTGGTGGGGGCTTCAGCCTCGGCGTCGACCTCGGTGACTCGCGCACAGGGCTCGCTCTCGGAAAAGGGTACTGCCCTCGACCCCTCACTGTAAGCAACAAAATCTCTCGAATTCCTTGTTTTCCTCAACTCTTTATCGTATAATTTGGTCTTCAAATTAGGTATTGGATCTACGGGGGCAGAAGCTCGAGCTACGACTTCTTGATATCGCCGATCAAGAGGTCTTGTACTTTCTTTTGTTTTCCCAATGATTTCGTGTTGTTTTTATTGTGGTTCTTGTGACACTCGTTTTTCTCTTTTGCAGGAAGTTGATGAATTCATCGTTGGGCTTCCGAGATCATATGACGGTAAGGAGACGACGCAGTCGAACAAGGTCCGGAGCATTGCTGGAAGGCTTGCCGTGCGTGCAGCAGAAAGGTGAATCATCGACTTGCAGCTTTATGGAGTAAAACTGCTTGTGTTTTTTTTAGTGGATTTAATCAAAAGTTAGAAATGCTTAAGCAGATTCACATTTTTATTTACAACTTTCATGACAATTTTTAATATTTTATTAACCTTGATGTCTAGCGTTTCAGTCAAGTTAAGATTTTGAGACTCAAAAATGGATTCTGGGTTTATCATGCCTATGATTGGTGTGGCATGTCCATCATTAATTACTTTAAGGTAAAGTTCAACCAGTGATCAAGTTCCCCCAAAAAAGCTAGTGATGAAATTGCATCCAAAAATCAGGTTACATGTATGTTTTTAGCATTTGTATCATTTACACTGGCTGATTTAAGTCACTTTTTATTTTTTTACTTTTATATTTTATTGTTATTCCATTGTAGGCTCTCCATCCTTATGCAAGCTTGGATCTTTAAAGCTCTTGTTAATACGATTAAGCCTTAATTAAACCCGCAAATGACTTTTAAACAAATATGGAACAATAGGGTTTACCTGTCTTCAGGAATTTTTGGATCACAATGGAACCCTGTTCCACTTATGGTTTTGATATTTTCCAATGAAAACAATCCATAGGGGTTTAGCCTTTTCCATGGATTGGAACCTAGGTCAAGAAACACTTTAGCCTATAGTTCCTTACCATAATTGATAAAGATTGTAACTTACATATCAACTTGAATTACAATAGATTCAGGTTCATGCCCACCTCAAACCTTTATGTTAAGTTATTCTGAATGTCTAGAGTTTGAAACATAAATCTCGTTCCTTTGCATAGAGATATTGTCACTTCATCTGCACATGTGTTGTTTCTACTCATTAGCTGGCTCTTGTTCAAAGTTCATATTGTTGAAGCAATCAACTGACAGTACAAATGCCCATATGACAATGAGTGCTGGGGAAAAGCAAAGAGACACATTGCATAAAATATTCATTTTTCTAAATTTAAAGTAGGATGATATGTGCCCAAATGTCGAAAAATTTATTTTAGAAGAAAATGTTAAAAATATATTCTTAAAACTTCACATCATGTGTCTCATGTATCGTCCCTCGATTCATTTTTTAACAAACATTTTTTCTGTCTAGACCTAAAAAACTTTTGAAATATAACTGAATCCCACTTTTGAAATGCAGAGGTTGGAGAGTGTTCCTGCAGGATGAACATGGTTCCTCAATGGATGCACTTGATTACATGATCGACATGTGAGGTTTTGCCTTCCTTCTATTTAATCATTTTCTCATACTATTTAAAACATGGTAGCTCCCACTTGGAAATCCAATTTGCATTGCATGTTTTACTAATGAAACTTCATCAAATAATTTTGAATGTGAGTTAAAAATATTGCTACATAGGATAAAGCTGATCATGGCCTGGTAGATGTGGTTGGACATCAGATTAATGCTATTAAGTGAATGCTCTCAAAATCTCTATGACCAGTACATTATATATCATGTGTGGGCTCATTAGTGCAACCTTCCAAGTTTGTTGCAGTTAATTGTAGTTTCATGAGGTGGCAATATATCCATATAAACATAATTTACTTGATAACATTTGGATTAGAGGCCAATGATAATTATTCCTTCCAGGGGCTTGAAGAAATCTGCTCGACGAGGAAAGATCGATGCTTACTCAGCAATGGTAGGTGGTTGTCTTCCCTTTTGAATAAAATCTTGTGTTTCTCAATCAAATAATTTATTTACCCGCCTTTATAGATGGTCCTGGAGAGATACTTCTCGTTATCAGGTCAAGGAGCTGAACTTGTTCTTCCTAAACAGTTGGAGCTACAAGAAAAACTCAGGAAGGGTGCAAACAAAGACTTGGATTTCTGAAAATATAACAGCTTTCCTACTATCCAAAAGATCTAAATTGCTATAATCTTGTAAGTCCACTAATTTCTTGCATTTGAAATCAATATATGTTCACATTCAAACAAAATATTTGAAATATTTTGTGTAACTCTTATTTGAGTTATTGAATGGGAAAAGCTGATGATTTTTCCTAATCGTAAATGACAGGAATTGTGGTTTAAGGTTAAAATTTGAAGCAAAAACATGCAAGTCTGAAATGATAGGTTTCTTGTAGCAAAATTCTATTTCTCATGGAGTAAGAATCTTCGATTACCAAGCCTTTTGCCTTATCTTCTCAATTGGTCGTTTCTTATCATCTTACAGTAGAGCAGATTTTATTAATATCTCAACTTTCTTATTGACCCCATTAATCTTTTCTCGATTTTATTGTATTTTTCTTTGATCTATCCGTAATATGAAAACAGCCTTGAAACAGTAATTGCATTGAATAAAATGTATATGCAGCACATTTTTGTGTTGCATGTATGCTGCACACTTTTGAACCACTAGATCTGATAGAATATTTGTATTTAATTATATTTTAAAAAACTTTGATGGTCCATATATGCAGCAGCGTATTCATTAACCTCAATTACATTTTAAAAGTTGATGCTGTGATAATTGTCGACCCTCAAGAAAAGAAGGTAAAAACGTTTGCATTATGCAAATTAATGCTCGGAAATTAATCGCCGCCATAGTTCCTGAAGAATTCAACATTTTTCTTACTGAACTCGAAGGCAGAATCATGCAGTTCATTTCCTAAGAATTATAACCCAGAGAAAGAACCCCTCTCACGCTCGTAGTTTTTTTCATTCAGTTCATTTGCTTGTCTTATATCGTATTAAGCAATAATTGTGGCGCATAATATTACATGATTGGTACAGTAAATGGCAAAAATCGTCAAAAATGAATGAGATTAGCTAATAATTTTCACTGTGTTCTAAGTATTATCTGGCTTAATACAATTTGCTAAACTCAGATACTGGAGTAGATTCTCCCAATCTGGTGAAGAATGGCTCCCTTTCTAATAAATTCTGTAGGGAGCTCATCACCTTCATTAATGATGCCCATGCAATAGGGGCATAGCAAAATGCATAGCCGAAGAGTGTCAAAGCCCTGATGATGCCATCCGAATACCAAGGGCATGCCATCACAAGCAATGAACCCAATATCCCAAGCAACAGGGTCAGCACAGGCAGAGCAGGAAGCAGGAAGACATTGATCACAATTGAACACAGAGAAGCTGCTCCAAACAGATAGAGGGACCAGCCTAGTAGTGGATGCACTGTTCGAGGAATTAGGAAAAAGGGGACAGTGTATGCAGCAACTATGGACCATATTGCAGCCACCTTTAGCATCGCGTGCAAGAAAGCAAGGCTCTTCTCTGGTCGCCGATTGTAACACAGCTTCGACAAACTAGGTCGTGCCAGTCGAGTAAGTGCCATGATTCCCAGGTACATTACCGCTTGAATTAGCATCACTGGCATTTCTGAACTATATCTACAAGAAGTATCAATTACACAATACAAATGCATAAGATATCAAATCCGTAAAGAAATACTAAAATTATTTCAAAGAAATTTAAACTGCATTGCTTGCACTTTATCCTAACCCTAAAACAAAGCGTCATAATTTAGTCATGAGATGCATATAAACAGAAAATTCTTACCCAAGATTCTTTCGTCGTTGTTCATGCCATGAAAGGCCCAATGGTAGCACAGGCCAAGACCACCAATACCAAGGTTTCAACCATGGTGCACTAGGGAATGTGATGACACTATTTGGTCCACAAGGAATGCTCCATCGAAGCTTCAGATCTGCAATGAAAAACAAAGGCATTTAATTACTAAGGCCCTGAAATAGATAGAAAAAAACCAAAATGTCAAGGATAAATATGGGAAGATGACAAGGGTGAGTACAAGACTAACAGTAGTAAGAAGCATCCATCTGGTATCCCAAAGGAAGGCGGTAGGCACCATCAAGCTTAGTACCATTTGCAGGTGGATGAAACATTGGGCGATCGAGCATATCTGAGAAGTAGCTTACTAGGAAACCCTGGTCTGCGCCATCTGGGTTATGGCGTACAATATCTAGCTCGTGAAGCATATCCTTGAAGACGTCCATGGAAGGCTGCAGTACAAACAAAAGAAATGTCAGATAATGATCGTCTACATGTTGCCAGATAATCATGCATCTTGGTAATACATATTATTATTATTATTATTATTATTATTATTATTATTATTATTATTATTATTATTATTATTATTATTATTATTATTATTATTATTATTGTTGTTGTTGTTTTTGTTTTTGTGCACTAGAAAATAAAAGCTACACCCATTTAATTCTATGTTTACACTAAGACTATGTTTAGATTGAGGGTAATGGAGGGTAATGGAGGGGAGGGTAATAATTAACCTTGTTTGGATAATAATTTTTAGGAGGGGAAAGTTAAAAATTAACCTCCTTTCCCCTCCTAACTAACTAAAATTGAGTACCCCAAATTGGGGTTGAATAGAGGGTAAAAAATTTTACCCTCCATTTTCTTCCCTCCCATTATCTTCCCCTCCCCTCCCTTCCCCTCCCCTCTTATATCCAAACATACCCTAAGATGTTTGTGATCTGACATTCCTGAAATCCATAGCTTTTGTAAATATAAGAAAATTGATCTGTAATTAGTTGTGCTCTTTTTGACAATTGACACTACCAACCATGCCAAGTAAGATTTTCTAAGTTATATTTGCAGAATGCTCAATGCTCTGTGTGAAAGTATATCGCATATGGCTTTTCCATTTGCATTACCATTGGAGTATATTGCTTCGTGGATGCCAATGGCCAAAAGGATGTTCTAGAGTATTACTGCTAAAACATTATTATAATTTATATTCATCAATGTCAAATATCTGACCTATGATTTTTCAAAAAGTTTATCATGTTGGCTGATACAAGAGGCATACACTACATGGAAGGAAAAAAAAGTCTAGAATGTTAAGAAATCACTAGCTGAAGAGAATAGAATTGCATGGCAAATTTCAAGAAGACATATCGTACAGATTATTTTTTGCAAATATGAAATAATCTATCGGTTCAAGTTAGACCAGTTTCAATCCTCCTGCCTCTTCGTCATCAAGTACCTTCATGTAGTCTAAAATCATGACGATAACTGAAGGATTGTATTTGCTTTCTTATTCCAGAATAGTAAACCTACAGTTGAGAATTTAAATTTGATGATTGATCAAAGGTGAAGCTTCTTTCTGATTGGTACTCATTCATCACAGGGTTCCGCCAGAACTACTGGCCACATGATGAACATTACTTCACTAACAGTTGAATTACTTTTGAGGATCACATACAGAATATAAAGTTCACAAGTGAACAATGACTAATCCACAAGACATCCTAGAAATTAGTTCTGTGATCCTAGTTTCATTAGGACTTCAATTTATGGCAAAGAAATTTCTTTGGATTGGAGATCTGACATTCCAAGCATTAGACCAGTAATCCAGCTATATCAATGAACCCCAGGCACACTTTTCACTTAAGAAATTTAGCGCACAGAAAGTGAGAACTGCTCAAGATGAATTGCATCCAGTAAGAGTAAATTTGCACAATTCAATACCACAAATAGTGTGAAGGGATTACCTGAAGGACAAAAAGGCCTGTATGGAAGATGCAAGGATTGATGAAGACAGCACAGAACTGACCACACTGGAAGAGCTCATCAGTGCGCTGGAGGAAAAGGTTATCCGCGTCCAGCATAACAACTCGGTCGTAGGACACCAAACTCCATGCATAGAGCTTGTTCAGAGTCAGCTTGAATCTAGTGTTAAAGTTTCCCTGCTTTTCATATGGGTTCTTCAAATTCGCAACTCTAACTACCTTCAGTCCATCTTCGTCTTCCCTGTTCATGTCAACCAAAACTAAAAAATTTCAGTAATAAACAACTAAATAGTTAACCCCAAATATTCAATTTTATGTGACATCTTTTTGGCTTCTTTAATGTTCTAACACAGCATGATTTCACATAATTATATAATTAACATGAATAATATGCAGCACGTCACTTTCTTGGTTTCAGGCTAATTTTTCTCATTGAATTATGATATTTTATACGTATAGTTTCATTATTGTATATTTTATTTTGTATTTGGAATTGTTTGTTAAAAAAATTGAAATTTGAAGGATTCAAGACAAGGTGCTGCTTCCCCACAACTATTGATTCCTCCTGTAGGATTCCAGGCTGGCAATTTCGTTATTAAATCCAAAAACTGAGGGCAAGAGTCAGAAACACGCGGAACACTGCTCCGCAGCTCTCTATGAACGCGTCTTCTTATTTCCAAAGTGATAAGAAGTCAATAGGCTTCGGTCTAACCAAGTAAAAGCCAACAGCAACTCCAACCACAGCTTATACACACAGAAAACACTAAAAAAGAACAAATATGGATCCAAATTAAATAACCAAAAAGAAACAAAATCCACCGGCAAATTGTATCAGAGTTCTTACCATACAATTCCTCTGTTTCTTTTTACGTTTTTGTTTTGAAAAAATCATAGATTTCTTTCTATACTTTTATACCAGGCTCAAATTGGTATTTTTTATTATTGCAATTGATGAAGAAAAATGGAATAGTCATTTCATATGTTATATAATTATGGATATTTATGTTTACGACAGCTAAAAAAGAGCTCTTTTGAGGGCAAAAATTGCGGGATGACAGCAAAAAAATTAAAAAAAAAAGAGCAAGGAAGAATAAGGAAGAGGAGGTGAGAATAAGGGTTTGGTGGGAAACGAGGATGAGGAGGATGAGCTTACATAGTTCGGACCCATCGGATCGGGACGTCGAGGGAGGCAATGACGACGCGATCGGCGTCGACGCCGAGCCGCGCCAGAGATCTCATCATCACCCTCGTTGCCACATAGAACTCGTAGTCCCTCGGCGTCCCCATGTACATCATGGTTGCGTACGCGTTCCGGTGCTTCGCGGCGACAGCGCGGCCCTCCGCCTGCTTCTGGTCGTCGGACGCGGCCGAGGCCGCGGCGACCGCCACCAGCAACAGCAGCAACGACCACAGCACGCGCTTCCTCTGCTCCATGGCTCACAGAAGACTCCTGCTGGGCGCAGCGAAACCAAACTGGCAGAGGACAAAAGGTGGGATTGTTAAGCTACAAGAGATCGGATCCCCTTTCCCTGCGCGACGGCCCGCACGCTCATTCGCCGGATCCCCTCCTTCCAAAGCTCTGGTACGATGGCTCACACTAAGATCCTCCTGCACGTCAGACGCCGATCAGGCGAGGCTCATTGGCGGCAAAACGCTGCCGGTGGTTCGCAGGTGACGGACGGAAGCGGGCTCTTTTTACTGTGCTGGTTTGAGGGGCTTAAGAGCTTGCAGAAGACTCCCAATAAGAAGAAGAAGAGGCATCCGAAGAAAGAGAGAAATAAGAAGCAGAGGAGGAGAGCTTTACAATAATGTTTAAAGACAAGACCAATGGCACCAATATTTATAAGTGTACAAGTACATTGGGGTTGGCAATTAACTTAATAATAATAGGAACAAATTATATATGTATAATTATGACAAAGCAAGATGGCATGCTTTTATTTTAAAAAAAATCTCGTTTGTATATTTCTTTTTATGTTAATAGTTTATTTTGGTATAGTGGAGGTGTAAATCGTCTTGTCAATTAGAGCATTCAGCAACTGAAAATCTTAAGGTAATATTTGATCTCAAATCAAGGATATGATTAATGTCACCTCTCAGATTTTATCTTTTACGATTATTTTATTTTTATTTTATATAACATTTATATATTATAAAAAATTGATATTAGGAAAAAATAGTGAGATGGTCTAACGAGAAATGACATTTAAGAATTTAGAAGGGATAATAGAGACACCCTAAAATAATATTCTTTTTTTTTACACAAAAGTTAACTTTTTGCAAGATTTGATCTCATCTATTTTCATTGACACATATAAATTAAAAATCTATTTATTAACATTGTTAGTTCCGTGATATATTGAAAAAGTCAAATGGAAAAATTAGAAGTATAAAAGGTTCTACTTGATATTTGTTGTGGATGTGGATATGTACATGGTTTTGTGCCATGGACTACATCTAAAGATTGTGTGCGAAGTGGTCCACTTTATAGGGTGGTGCGACATGTTATGGGTAGTGTGTTTTGACATCTTCGTGGCTAAGCTGTCTTTGGCTTACTCAACTTCCCACTAGCTTTTATTATTTGATTTTTCATATTTAATTGTTGTTACAACATAACTCTCGTTTTACTCAAGGTAAAGTCAGCTATTTAGAGCCGATGTTATATTTGATTCAAGCTATCAAATTTGGAATGTTTTGATGCATACGAGTTATTTTATTGGCGTAGAGGCAAGGGACAACATGATTATCCAAGGGATAAAACAACCGAATTGTATTCTTGTATATTTCACTCAATTCGGATGTTCAATATCTAGATCACTCCTCTATTGAAAAAAATCAAATTTATTTAACGGATAAGTATTTAATTTAAGAGAAAATAAATGTGTAGTGCACTCTTATAAAATATAATACAAGTGAACAATGCTCATATTTTTTTGCACAAAATATATTTTTATTTTATAATGCATTACACTCACTACAATAGAAATGTGCACAAGCTCGTTGTCCCTTATGCGGGATGCCTCATTATCATAATGATAGCAATTAACATTATTATATTTGACACGTAAAAGAATTCTTTTCTTTTTCTAGAAAAATAATTATTATCATGCACCTTTAAATTTTATTTTATTTCTAAATTGATAAAATGATAACTTTAGTATATCAATTGATTATTTTACTATTATAGGGATTTTTTTCCTAAATTATATACTTTTTTTATGAAATTAAACGTAATACATGATAAGAAAATTCATTTAGCAAATAATATGTTATCACAATATACAATTTCACATTTTCATTTTTTATTATTCATTTTTTAAATGTAAAAAAGAGTTTTTAATAAATACTTAATTAAGTAAATAAAGTTTAAATTTATTTATGTTTGTTCTCAATATTACATGTAGTCTTTATGGCGTGAAAGCACCAATTAACGTGATAAATAATAATAGCTTGGTATGAGAATGATCAAGATACTCGGATGTGTAAAAAATTAAGGGAAAAACATGTCATGCGTTGATGACAGGATGTAGACTTGGATTATATTTTGCAAAAGTTGGTTAAAAAGTAAGCTTGAAACCAGAGGAACTATATTGCATGCAAAAGTAAACTATGGTACTAGTAAAAAACGATTTAATCATGATATTTTTTTAATCATAATAAACTAAGGTATCACCGAAATTGTGGACAAAAAAACCTAAAAAGAAAAAAAACAAATGCATACTAAAATTGAGGTAATCAATCTTGGAAAATATTTTATTTAAGTACTAATACAAAGAATGCTATGAATGAAGACCGTGCAAATGAATGCAATGCACTAAGATGAAGAAAACACATTTAAATTACAGCTCCAGTAACGTTTCAGGTATAATTTGATGGGAAAAAAAATACAAGACACTCTGCAATGCTTCTTGGAAAGAGATCGTATATTCATTAATATTAAGATTTTATTCTCAAATCTTAATCAAATAATATTTTTTTCTTATAAATTACACAATATTTATTATGAGAAGAATAAAAAAAATTGAGAATAAATTATTCTTTCTCCTCCTGAATTACATTAATCTCTTATTGAATCAAAGTGAATGAACTAACTGATGAATTAAAAAAAATCTAATCTTAGAATAACCCACATGCAATCAAATGAGGCCTATATGTATAAGGAGGTTGGAATTCTTGAGTTGTGCAAAAATATATTAATATACGATTAACTTGATCAAAGTTATAAAATATCGAAGGTCACGTTTAATGTTCTCACTAACCGAATCAATTCTATAGCTATAAAGATTTCTTATTATAGTTTTTATACCTATAAGTTATTTTACTGAACCGAAAGTTTGTTTATTAAAGCAATTAAAAATCAAATAAGAGAATACTGTAGGCATGACATAAACGTTGGGAAGAAATTTAGGATAAAATTTGTGCAACATATTTATTATAATATAAATATGTAATACATCATTAGTTTGTTTTTTTTTTAAATGTATGTACATTGAAAATGTAATGCACTATTGCATTGAAAATCCGCATCAAAATTATCATTATCTCGATAATTTATATTTTACCTTACAATATTATTATATTTAATTCTCTATGGATCTTATAATTTAACACATAAGATTTTTACAAATTTTTAATTTTCTTTCATAAAATTTTATGATTTTATATTTTTCATACAATCTTAAAGATCTCGGTCATAATAATTTTGCCAAACATAATATTTTCTTATGAAATTAATTTGTGATGATCTTTATCATTTATATCGGTTCATGGATGTAAAATATAATCTAATTAATTAATATATGATGTTTGTAATCATGGAAGTTGTAATGATTTGTTGATTCTTTTTTTTTCGTTTACTAGTTCAGCGGAATAATTAATTGTTGGAGTATTTACCGGTTATATAATATTTTAGTGGTAGGTCGCTGAAATTCCCGGTCGTGGTTAGTTAGGAAAATAAGTTGAGACATTAAAATGTGGGTGTGAGCACGTGCCACCGTTTCCAAAACTAGCGTCCGTATGATTCGAGTTAATTTATTTTTATTGTTTTTTAAATAATTTCGGAAATTTGTTGTAACTTGGTGAAGGTTGTCCTAAAGTTCTTTTATCCAATTTTGATCATGCAAGTGTCAATTTTCTTCTTGTGCTGAATTTTGAGTAATTTGGTGCCGCATATCATAGACATGAAAAGCACGATATAATATAACGTAATATAATTAATTTAGTATTATTTAAATATATAATTAAATTATAATAAACTAAGATGAAAATAAGATATTTTGACTTTAAGATTAATAAAAAATATTAAAATACACCATTTTATCTCTTATTTTTTCTACAAATTATTCCTAGAAAAGAAAAAAAATATTGTGGCGCAATGGTACAAATAGTACGATCGTGTGTCTTGTATTATGCAGCACGGTACATGAAACTCTACGATTTTACTCAGAATATTTAACTTTTGAACACATTATTAGAACTATGATTAAGTCTTTTCGAATGTTTAAAGGTCATCGGCACGCATTGACCATGTCCACTTATTTATACGGATAATAATGACATGCAGCTTTTTTATTGAGTGAAAATATATCTTACCCCACCGTCTACAAAGTATAAACTGTTGGAATATTGAACCCATATATATTTATATAATTATCTCCACCTCGATTCTATTCATTTTGCATTATTTAATAAAAAGCTCTCATTTCTCAAACAATCATTAATGTTTTTGTTCGTTTTCTATGCAAACGTTGATATTTTCGATGTGCATGCCACAATAACGAACCGAGGCTCCGCACAGTGACTGAATCGCCCTTTCGATGCGCCGCACGTCCCTTCGTAGCGATGCCGCTCCAGCGCTCCGCTTGACGTCGCTAAGCGTTGTCGTACATGACAAGTGCTCGCTTAGACATCGATGCTCAAGTCCCAAGCGTTGACGCACAGGACGCTCAGCGTTGCATGCTCTCATGCCGTCGCTAAAGACACACCGTGCAGCCTGCTCACGCGTCGCCGCTCAAACTCCGTGTCCTATGGGAGAAGCGCCCGCTCGAGTGCCCACTCAAGCATCGCCGCACAATCGCTACCAAGCGCCCGTCTTGACGTCCCCGCGCAAGACATCAAACACGACACCGCTCCGCGGCCCCGTCGTGTCCCAAGACTTTCGCTGCTCACGAACTCAAGACCCGCTCATTCAGACTTGTCTAGACGCTCCGCTTGTGTTCACACAACGCCCCGTGACAATACATATATATATATATATATATATATATATATATATATA
>LTAE01005708.1:0-22026 GCA_001647135.1 Pontederia paniculata | reverse complement strand
TATATATATATATATATAGAGAGAGAGAGAGAGAGAGATTTTAGTTCTTAATATTTGAGAGAGATTATGGGTCCTTCCCTCTCTAACCCTTCTTATATAGGGGTTACCTATGCATAATCCTAATCAAAGTTAATTTAATTCATCCTATATCTCTTAAGATTAAAAGTCTTTTAAAACTAGTTTGGATAGAATTAGAAATATTAATTAATTAGGATAATAAGTTAATTTAATCTCTTCTTATCTCAATTTTGATTAGGAGTCTTTTAAAACAAATTTGGATAGGAGTACAAATATAAAAAGATTAGGAGACTAATTTAACTTTGACTCTAGCCCTTTTCCTAATCCTAATCATACTCTACTTTTTCATTCCTTTTTATCCTTTAGACTTTGACACTAATTCTTTTCCTAGTCCTAATCATACTCTACTTTGTCTTTCCCATTTTTTGTATCATTTTAATATTAAATTTTAATAAATTAAACTTTGTTGGTGTTACACTAACAAAAAAAGAAGAATGATTAATGAAAGATGATAAAAGACAAATCTAAAATAAGTTCAATATGTTCAACAAAATTATGAAATGGTATCAATCACTTGCATTTATTATTTCATATCTTAATTATTATTTAGAAAAAGGGCAAATTGTATTTCATGACTTTTTTTATCACAAATATCAAAGTTTAAACTTTTTTTATATATCATTATGTTTACTTGGCACCAACTTCACATGGCATCTAAGTGTCATCATTCAAAACATAACTTACTTTTTGTTATACATGTATTTGATAAAAAAAACTTTTGTAATTGTTTTCTCTTAAATTATTTATTGTTGATAGTCATTTTTTGTGCTTTTTTGCACAACTAGAGGTTACATTTGAAAGATTTTTAATTTTTTAGAAGCTTTTGAACTTTTCAAAATAAAGCAAAGGTGCTTTGAATAATGAAGCAATTTTTTTATTATTAAGCACGTCTATAAATAAAAGCAAATTGTACTTTCATTAGAGCAACAATTTCATAACTCTACCAAACTGTACTTTCAATAGATACTCAGGGCCTAATAGATATTCCATTAACCCCCTCACAATTCACATGGTGTAATAATCGTAGAGGTCTAGATAGAATACACTGTAAGTTAGATAGATTACTGGTTAGTCACCACTGGGTGACACAATTCCCATCTATGGTTTTAACCTCCTTGCCAAGATGTGTCTCGGATCACTCTCCCCTACTATGGCAAACTAGGTTTTGTACACGTAAGTCCCGTACCTTCAAATATGAGCACTTTTGGTTCCAGTATCAAGAACCAAAGGAAATAGTAAAGAGACTATGGAACTTCAATACACCAAACCAATCCATGAGTAAAGCTCTTGGAAACATTAGGAAAGAAACCCTAAAATGGAATAAGCAAGAATTAGGCAAATTAGAGAACAGAGTGAAGGAAGTATCAGGAAAAATAGCTGCCTTAGAGATCAAAGACGAGTCCCATGGACTCTCAGACGCAGAATTAGGTCATCTTAGAGCTGCATACCACCAGCATGCAGCATACCTAAGACAGATCTCCATCAAATGGTGGAGTAAATCTAGGATAAATTGGCTTCAACAAGGCGATAAAAACACATCTTTCTTTCACATGTCCACAATGATGAGGCATCGCAAGAACCTTATACTAGATATCCAGGATTCGGAAGGTAATGTTGTTACAGATGAAAACCAGATTAGAGAAGTATTTGTGGAACACTATAGATCACTATGGGGACCATGTGACAACCTAGCTATACATAGAGAGTCCTGGCCTACTCTTCCAACCCTTGACCCTAGATTGAGTGAGGCCCTTACAGTCCCGATTACAACCAAAGAGGTGAGGGAGTGCTTATGGAGTATGCCAGTGGGAAAAGCTCCAGGACCAGACGGCTTCACCACTGAATTTTATAGAACATACTGGGGTATTGTAGGCCCACAGATCACGACCGCTATCACAACCTTCTTCAGTACTAATACTATGCCTCAAGATTGGAGACACACAAGTATAGTTTTCATTCCTAAAACTGCTGAACCTAAAAAAGTCACTGAATTCAGGCCTATATCATTATGTAACGTCCTATATCGGCTTCTATCAAAAATATTAGCATCCAGACTAAGACCTACACTTAAGAGCATCATAGATCAGGCACAATCTGCTTTTATCCCACAAAGATCTATGCAGGACAATATACTCTTAGCACAAGAATTAGCAAATTCATTAGGCCAAGGAGGCAGGAAGTACATGCTTATTAAGGCTGATTTAGAGAAAGCATTTGACAGGGTTTCCTGGGAAGCTATACATACAAGTTTAACCCTAATGGGTTTCCCATCTATATTCATTCAATGGATCATGAGTTGCGTAAGGTCACCTATATTCTCATGCATAATAAATGGATCAACATCACCTCCTTTCACTAGTCATAGAGGTATCAGGCAGGGAGATCCCCTTTCACCCTATTTATTCATTATCGTTTCTCAGGTATTCTCGTCCATGATAAATCAGCAGGTCTCACAAGGTACTATAATTCCATTTTCAAAAAACTCTTTCTCTCTAAGCCACATGCTCTATGCGGATGATCTTATGATCTGTATAGCAGCTACAAAAGCAAATAGTAAGAGATTAAAGGACCTTTTAACTCTCTTTGGATACCTTACAAACCAAAAAATAAACTTAAGCAAATCCGAGATTTACTTCCCTTCTACCCTAAGACCACATAGACAAGCACTGATCAAGGATATTCTAGGTTTCAAAATCGGAAAATTTCCTTTCCAATATCTGGGAACGCCCATATCTGACAAATTCATCACTACAAACACTCAATCATACATCCGGGAGAGGACAAACAAAAAATTGGCAGGCTGGAAGCGAAAGCTCCTCAGTCAAGCGGGAAGGGCCACACTCATAAAATCAGTATTAAGTACTATGCCGAATCACTCATTGGGCGCAACATATCTCTCAGCAGGTGTATTAGAATCTTTAGAAAAGCTATCTCGGGGTTTCTTATGGGACCCTGGTAAGGAAAAACAGGGCTTGCATTTAATAAATTGGGCAACAGTCCAACTCCCAAAGGAGGAAGGAGGGTTAGGAATTAGAAATATTAAACTTATACGCAACTCTCTGGTAGCTAAGAAGATACTTGAAGTCTTAAATATTAAGGACACACCATGGGTAAACTTAGTCCAGAACAAATATGGTAAACTCCACCCATGGAGGGACACATCCGCTCCTGCCAAAGCAGCATGGTCTTGGCGCTTGATGATCACTGCCTTGCAGGACTTACGGCTAGGCTTCAGAAAATGTATTGGAGATGGCTCCTCTACTATGGTACTAACTGACCCTTGGATATTCACAACCCCCTTGTGCTTCATGCCTACTTATGTAAATGTCTATGCATCACTGGATCACGTAACGGTTAACGGTTTACGAGAAAATAATGATTGGAACATGCCTTTGCTTTTAAGCTACTTCGGTAAAGATCTCTGTAAATGCATCTCTATGATTTATGTATCGTTAAAAGCTGATGATGATGTGTGGGTTTGGGATTCAGATCCCCACGGCATTGCAAATGCCAAATCGGTTTATAATTTTTCCCGCCAACAGACTTTGCCGTCGAACTCAATAGGAAGGCAGTTTTGGTCGAGGGTATGGTAGATCAAGGTTCCCCCAAAAGTTCATTTCTTTCTATGGAAGCTCCTGCATTATAAACTGCCAACAATGGATTATATTGCCAGATTTAACCAATCGGTGGACCAATCGTGTAAACTGTGCGGACTGGCCTTGGAAACAAACTCCCATCTATTTTTTCGGTGCCATATCACACATCAGTTATGGACGATCTTTCAATTAAAGTTGAACATAAAATTCCAGTTTATACATCTGTGGGAATCTGGCAAATGGATTCATGAGGGCAGTGACTTGGAGGAAAACTCCCGAAACCAGTTTCTTTCTCTCTTTGCCTTTTCTCTGTGGGGAATCTGGAATCTGCGTAATAACATACACTTTCGATCAAAACATGCAACCATTGAGTCGGTCTGGAGTAGAGCTTTGGCAGGGCATAATGAATATACCGCATACCACACACCTGAGGCAACAAGCCCCCAAGACCCCATAAGGGTCCGGTGGGAGCCTCCCCCTCAGTCCTGGGTGAAATTAAACTCGGACGGGTCCTATATAGGACCAAATGAGATGGGAGGAGCAGGATTTATTTTGAGATCTGATACAGGACACTTTATGTTTGCAGGGGCTTTCTCTCAAAGGGCAAAATCAGTGCTGGAAATGGAAGCGTGGGGACTACTGAAAGGACTGCAAAGATGCGCGACAATGGGGTTCACTAGGATCTACATCCATATGGACTCCCTCAATCTCGCCAGAGTAGTTCAGAATACGGCAACCTGTCCATGGGCAATCAAGGGAATGATTAAGAGATATGTTACATTTGTAATGCACTGCTATCGGGAAACAAATCGGATAGCAAATTTTTTGGCAAATTTCGGCTAACAACATGACGGCAATTTCTTTTGGGAGAGTAGCCCTCCTCAAGAGCTACTCCATATTTTGTATGAAGACTCTTCTGGTTTAACTTTTAATAGATAAGCTTTTAATTCAAAAAAAAAAAAACTCTACCAAACACAATCGAATAAGATTGTTTTCAAGAAAAGCAACAAGAATAATTATTTTTCACTGAAACTTTAAAAAAAACCAGTTAAAAAATTGTACACCAATACTTTCATATAAAAAGGTAAATCATGTTTTTTTTTTAAAGCAACAAGTCAAAAAGCTCTCCCAGAGGGCAGAAGTACTAAAAGAAAAATGTTCTTTTCTCACAGCGTCATAAAATCAACTATATGCATATCTAATTTTGGAACAAAGCTTCATCAAACGCAGCTCAAAAAATAATAAAATTTGGTGCTTTTTTAGTTATAAAAGAAAATTTAGAGTATATTTCAAACAAAAATGAAAGTTCAACCCTTTAATATACGAAAAAATAAATGTTCTTGACTCAATATACGAACAAAATAAAGAAAACATAAACGTGTCCACGTCAAATAATCAGACTTCAACTCTTTATTCTCTTAATTCTACTATGTATAACAATGACCAAATGCTGCACAATCTGTTTACATCAAGGTTCCAAAATTATTTAAAGAGTAATGACACCAGCAAGAAAAAAGGAATGGTTTTCTTGGACCATTTACTGAATCTGTCAATTTTATAATGATAACATATCTTGCCGACGATATAAATTTTACGTCGACGCATCAAAATGTAGAAAAAGGAATCACTTTTATCGATAAAAAAATCATTAAACAAAAGAAATGGAAAAAGTTGAAACTTATATTTTGTTTTTTTATATATCTTAAATCGTGCTAGAAAAACCAATATAATTATAAAAAAATGGAGAAAAACATAGTTATTTGTTCTTTAAAGAAACAAGATACAACCAAGAATACCTACTGAGAATATCATTACTAAGACAACTACGTTGCAGAATAAATCCCAGCTATCAAAGGTCCTCTCCCTCCGGTGAGAGCCTTGTAGCGATGTCAGCATTGAGAAGATTATCAGCAACATTTAGCTCACTATTCCAAAAGCCGTCAAAACATAGTTCGAATAATAAAATAAACATCAACCACAGTGCTAAAAAAAAGTGAGAACAAAATAAGACTAACATATTAAGATTGATATTCTAAACGGATCTTAGCTCAAGATGAGAAACACAAATCTTTTAGTCTACTTGGGGACAAATCCCACCAAAAACTGTCCTCAGACAAATGGAGTTGGGGTTGTGAAAGCCCAAATCAACTTAAAGTGTCTCACTTCTGAACTTGTCTGTTCCTCTTCTTCACACCAGACTTGGCAACCTTGAGGCTGCGATGTACTGCGCTAAGCCTTGCAAGGGATGCTTTAGTGAGATCTGGCCTATAGTGGTTATCAGTCACCTGATACAAATGGTCAAAAGAATTACATACTAATAGAAGAGAGAGTTTGATATATAGTTGGAACAATAACAAACTTGACATTTGATGCCATATCTTTGTCAGATATAATAAAAGGAACACAGACATGCAGCTTTAAACGTCCAGAAGTAGCAAATAAGTACTTGCATAAGAGGAAAGGAAAACAACCAAAAGAACACTTTTACTGTAAATCACAAAGAGGCCTAAAAGTCATGATGAATCTTGAATAGATAAAGTGCACATGATCATAACATAATTAAATGAAAGTGCAAGCAACCAAGCCAAACTTACACAACAACCAAACCAGAAACCAGATCACATTTTGAAAAAGACACCTTCACAACATCGCATGAACACAATTCATATAAAGGGAGTATGACATGCTGCTCAGAAGCCAAGCGTAACAAGAGTATCTCATTGAAGAACCAACCAAATGAAGGTAACTTCTTACATGTTAGCAGTTCATCACGGCAAAATTTTTGGTATTTTTCAAATTTGGAAACATAACACCCATGTCAAAGCCTTCAATCATGCATATGTGGAATAATGAAACAAACAAGATTCCAGACCAAGAAAAGGAAATTACATATTTAGAAACAAAAATTAATGTATGTTCAAACATATTAGACCTCACAACCAGTAGTGATAACAAACAAAATAACCATAATAAAGCATGGTCATAAGTGATCAAAATGCTCCTTAAACATATTTAGTTTGCAAAATTTCAGCACAAAAATCAAATGTAGAATATTTTGTCCAACATACTCAAATGGCAAACCTTACACATAAATCCATAACTAAGATAGAGTGATTCACAAAAAAGGCAATCAGTTGTGAAGATCTAAATTATGGGAATTGTTCAGTGAATACATATATCAGCTATTGGATATCAAAACAATAAGATAATACTATGAGAAGACATTTTTGGATGTAACAAGGAAAACTTTTTACTAATGAAAAATTACAAACAACAAATTCAATGCATTTGAGAATGACATGACCAGTACCTGAGTCTTTAAAGCTTTTGCCATCTTGGCGAACTCCTTCTTCATGACAGTCTTGTTCTTTAAACTGCTAGGCTTGTTCTGTTTCTTGGTTTTGGTGGTTGACAGGACAACACTGAGATCCTTGCCTCCTGGCTGAATGGCCACAGTCTTAGTGTTGGCCAAACCTATAATATACAAACACTGATTAAGAATACAATCACAGAAGCTAAAACCAAAAATTCATCAGCAGTTAAACATTTACCAGAATACTTGTATGAGTTCACATTGTAGAGATTGTTGGGCTCCTTGCTAAACTGCACCTTAGCATTACCATTCCCAAACTGTTTCACCAGAAATGCATTGTTCTTCTTCACGATCTGCCAGATAAGAGGTCCGGGAACTGTGGCCATATTAACTACAAAAGTTACAGAACACAAAAAACATCTCAGCGGAAGTTATATAAATCAATAAGTACATGCGTAAATAGACCTCAAATTGTTCTAAACTATTTTTCTTTGTTCGAACATGATGGTGATATGAAGATGATGCACACGAACTACTGGAAACGTAAAGTTCTTTAACAACGATCATTGGAATGGAAAATTAGCACATAGATGCGACTAAAGAAAGGACAATGAAATTGACTTGTCGATCTATCAAACATATAAATACCTAATGGAAAATTATCGCAAAAAAAAAAACTATGAGAGATTGATCTATAAGGAAATGTAATGATATGAAGATAAAAATAAACATTACCAGAGAGTATAAGATCGCAAATTTTCGAACATTATTTCAACAAATAAGTAAAAAAATATACACAAAGGTCGAGTGATCGGATTGCAAAATAAGATTGAACATGTAAAACTTAAATGTATGCAGATGAACCAATCGTAATGGATTCAAAGAGTGGAACAATGAGGAGACTCGTTTTACCTTACCGGAGAGGGAGCGGCGGCGGCGGCCGATGAGATCGGTCGTAGTCGGCGGAAGTGAGAACGAGAAATGTAAAATCTCGCATTACTTTATATAGTTGCATTAAAAACCCTACGCATCCATGGGTTATGCGATGACGGTATTGCCCTAATGGGCTGGTCCTGTGGGCTCTTTTAAGATCTATTTTGTAAATTTATTTTTTTGGAGATCAATGTCTGGAAAAGATTCTGTAGAGGACAATTGAAGAGGATAGAAAATGTTCACCAGCAGACCATTTACAAATGTGAAAAAAATAGATTAATAATTTATTTTAACTGAAGTTTGATGTCTCAAAGTCAGATCAGTCTTTGGATTATGGGTATAAGCTGAGCACCAATCTAAGCATACAGAAGTCTAGAAGGATAAGTATTTAGTTATAACGAAGAGAAATTAGCCACAATTCGTACAAGGAAATAATAGAAATACTATCTACACTAAACGGTGGATATAATTTTTTTTCTTTCTTTTAAATATTTTTTAAATCTAAAATCCCACGATTGATAAAAAATAAAGTGATATGATGTTACCTATTTAACTAGGTAGCACCCCTATTGAATTCTTTGTATAATTAGTCACTTTTAGTTTTGCATTGTTAGCTTATAATTTTTACCAAGTCAAGATGTTATTTAATTTATTTAATAAGTATAATTAATAATAATGAAAAATAATTGGTACTCAATATTTTGAGATGATTGATAAATTAATAACTAAAACTAGCAAGTAACATTAAAAATTTAATTTTAAATATATCCCCCAAAAAAAATATTTATTAATTAATATTTTATGCAACGTTATTGTTTATTATATTTTGTAACCACTTTGTTGTTTATTATTATTTATTAGTTTGTAAATTCTTTGATTTAGAAAAAGTATAATAATTAAATATTTTTTAATTAATTTTTATTTATTATTGTATTCATTAACATTAAAATAGTTAAAATAAAAAAAATTACCTTGATTTAAAATGTATTCAATAATTCAAATTATTTAAAGTATTATGATATTTTCTTAATCATTTCACTCGACTAAATCAAATGTTGCATATATTAAATAATTTTATGTAATTTAATAGTTAAACCACTAAAATCTGACAGCTACTCGTTAAATTGAATTGTTATTCTATGTTAACTGTTTAAACAATTACTACATGCTGGCTTATATCTGAAAGGACTTTATTGCCAATAGTTTATATCTGAAAGCATTTTGGTTGCCAGTAAATTGCAATTTATTCTCTTGAAAGAAACTCTCTAAACACAAAATCTACACTTTAACAAGTTTTGCGAATCCGGCATGTGCCCCATTATTTCCTAACGTTTAATAGAAATATAAGTGACTTCAATGTCGTGCAGGTTGCACTTAGGAGCGTAATTCTTCTATATATGCATTCTTTAAAACATAATTGTTCATTTATTTCTTGAATGTTGAATAAATTAAGACTCTGTTTTTTTAAATTTTAACAGTAGATGAAAATAAACGTTTCTGCAGAAAATTAACGCAATTTGCAACAAGTCGTCTCTTCATGGTTACACCCAAATGCCAAAAAAAGTTTCAAGGGAAACCAAAATGCAAATCAACATCGTTTTCTTGTATTAACTTGGAAACAATGTTAACCTCTCCGTGAATAGATGCCAATGAATTTTATTTCACACTTTTGGTAAATTGAAGCTATGTTACAACACAAGCCAAACCCCAATATTTACACTCCACAAGAGATGTTTTTTTGCAGAAGTGGAATCTCGCGACGATCACTTGGGCGTGCAGCATGGCCGGTGCGAGGCTGCATAGAGGTGGCTGAATGTTCTTCCTAGAAACAACTCACTAAATTGTTACAAATCCGTGTAAAAATAGATTCATGAACATCCTTGATCAATCATTGCCTGTGCAAGATTAAGGAACGCACAAATATTTCCACCATGCGCCATCGCGCTACAGCAAAAGTAAAAAATGGAGACGAATTTAGCACATAAATTTAAGCAAGAAAGATGCTCAAATACAGCTTCTGGGGAGCCTAGAGCCAAAAATCAAGTTGTTTAAACTAAAAAAATAGGAATCAAGATGCACAGGTCATATTGAGGTAAGCTGGGAATAAATAAACAAACATATATCTAAAGAGACCAGAAAACCAAATTCTGAAAAGTTCTAAGATATGACAAATAAGTTGGGTTATCAAATAAATGATCCTGCAGTGTAATAAATAGTTAATCAGAGAAGTACACCATATTTGATTTTAAAAAAATTATTCCTAAACTATGGATAGTTGTCAACAGAAGAAAAAATATAAGAATAAATTGTTCCAGCACCTCCAAAATTGCTTTTCAGCCAAAAGAGGATAATGATTTTATAATAACAGCCCTTAGTTCCTTATAATTCTTTTGCAGATAAGATGGGGGATAGAAACTTATCTCAGCCTTTATCCCCAACCAAACTCTAGCATTGGAATTTTAACATATTAGCAACAGAACTTACTCCTGGCTGTCTTTTAAACCATACTCGCTTGCAGTTTTCTGGGACCTTTCGTATGTTTTACTCAACATAACCTGTAACAAGTCAACGTAAGGAAAGAATAGAATTTAAAATTAACATCTTAAGATGATCAAGAAAGCAATATTTTGGCATCAAATTATAAAATGCAGACCAAATGCCAGAAAAGTTAGTAGAAAGCATATACACTATGAAATTTCCTGATTGAATGAGCTCAACAAATATCAACAAACAATGATACAGGACTTGTCCAGGGAGACCGTCGATTGAAAAAAATACTCAATAAAGGTACTTGTCTAAAGAATGGTCCAGCTGGAATTACTATTTTGGGCTCTTAACGAAGTTGAGAATGATGCATTTATAATGTTTTTTACTTTAGAGATGAAGCTACTTATGACCTGTGCTTTGCTGTAGGTTGAAATTCAACCCCCATTTTGGAAAGGAGAGGTTATAATTTGATGACAATGATGAATGCTACCTGCAATTTAGTTTCAAACTCCTCAGGTGACCACTGCATAAAATTATACTCATGATTGAGCTCCAATTCTCCAACAGCTACCTGATAATTATCAAGCAACAAAAGTAAATCACAACTTAGCGGAAATGGAGAAACAAGGCTTGCAACCTGATACTTGCATATGTCAAGGTACAATAATCCTCGAATGACAAGACAAAGTAATATGTATCCAAGAGAGATGCATGAATACCTTGCCATTAGCACACAAATCACATATTCCATGGCATCACAAAGATTACAAAAATAATATAAACTAGATAAGCTTGTGGGTAACTGGTGAAAAATGCAACACATTTCTTAGCTAGAATGACAAGATTAAAGTAATAAAGTTAAACTCAATGAAGCAGATGAAGCCAAAGAAAGTATTCTCAACAACAAATGATATTAGACCTATCCATAGAAATGATCAAAACAGTTTATTAAACTATATTGAAGGTGACAATTATCCCTATATAGTTCTATCAAGATTATTAAACTCTATAATCAACAAATTGAGATAGAATCTTATATGGCACGGACTCATAAACTTTACTCACAAATTGATTTAAAAATTTGTAAAAATCTTATAAACTCTATAAAAGTTTACACAATTTATACAAGTTTGTACTATTCTACATGAATATGTAGAACTCTTCAATTTATAGAAGAAAAAAATTATAAAAATATTAAAAATCTTGTTAACTAATTTATGAATGGTTATGAGTAAGTTTACAAATAATAAACAGATGCACTTTTATCTTTTGTTCTTGTTTCCTAAATAAGTTGCAATAATTAGATGCATGGTACTTAGTAAGAATACTATATCTTGTCATATTGGAAATATATTAGTTGTTTGGATATTTATGTATCTTATATAGTTGTATAATTCTGTATGTTGATGCATATTGATTATATTTAAATTAAATTTACTTGGTACATAGACTCTACAAGTTCCTAGCATGATTTACAGGAATTCCTAAAATGAGTTCCTAGCATAGACTCTACGAGTTCCTAAAATGAGTTTACTCAAACTCTTGAACTTAATATACCATAATTAGCATGACTAATAGAAACTAAAACAGCATATAAACAAGGGAAAGATACATTACCCCTCCAGCACCAGCAGCTTTTGCTGGAACAACAAGCACTTCAGCTTTTCTTAAAATTTCGAGCGCTTGCGGAGTGCATGGCATATTAGAACCTGAGAGGGGCGCTCTCATTAGTATTTCAAATGTGGAAAGCATAAAAAAATATCAAGCATTACCGAAGGGTAATACCTTCTATCAGTAATTCACAACCAGAATTAGCTAAATTAACAGCATCAGTTTGGTCTATTTCATTTTGTGATGCACATGGGAAGGCAACATCACATTTTTCATTCCAAGGCTTTGCATCCTCAAAGTACTTAGCCCGTGTATTTGATTTGAGATAGTCTCTACAAAATTACCCAAGAATGTGACAATATTCTCTAATCAATATAGTAACTCAAAAACTCAGGTATTGTGTTAATACCTCAGACTTCTTTGTTGGACCTTGATGTCCCTAAGAATGGTAAATTTCATATAATCAAATCCATCTTCATCCAGTAAATACCCCTTGGAATCTGCCAAATTATGACATGTAATTTTACAAATAAATAACGGCGAGGAGAAAAGAAGAATGCAAATTCATGGAGTTTCACATAGGAAGAACTGGTCTTTTTTTCTGTGAAATGACAAGGATGGTTTCAATGAGTAACCATTCATTTTAAGGAACTGGTCATATTAACAGACAATAAGTGATAGTCTAGGGCCTCAAGGCTACGTCAACAAGATAACATGGAAGTATAAAGAAACATGGATCGACAATATGAAGCCATGAACACCATGTCAAACATAACTAATCGAATAGAGGTCACATCATTGCATGAGCACATGTAAAAGAGGTGAAGTTAAATTTTATTTACAACCACTTCAATTCTTCTTCTTTTTTTTAAAGAGTTTACAGTTCTTTATTTGTTATGTTTTGGTGTACACCATCTTTTTTTTCCCATTTTAGTGTCATCCTTAACATGCCAGCCACCACCCAGTAGAAGCTGTGACTAGGACACCTAAGTCATGTAAAGAGGAAGCTTATGCAGCAGGCAACAACAATAACAAAGCCTTATCCCACTAGGTGGGGTCGGCTACATGGATCATACGACGCCATTGCGCTCGTTGATCTATGTTCATGAGATTCGACGAGGTTTTACGTTGGCTGTCGAGGCCTAACACAACCCTCCTCCTTTATCCGGGCTTGGGACCGGCTATAAACATAGGCGGAGTTCTTATGCAGCAGGCAAGTTCAAAATAAATTCAGCTCACACGTATCAAGATGAAGGCAGAAAGATTTTTTGTTTTCTTGAAGAGAATGAATGCAGAAAGATAAGAAAAAAGAGAGCGGAATATGAAGGATCTTAGTGCCTATCATTGTCCAATCATATAACTATTAAGTGTAAAGTTAAATCGAGATTAGAAACGAATGTGTTATCGACTTTCTAACGTATTATCTGATGCATTGGCAAATATTGATATACCTTCAATTATTTAGGGCTCTCAAACAAACTAATAAGGAAATCAACTAGAATCAAAATCGCCTAGAATACTATAGAATATGTCACGAACTTTGTGAGGAACAGGAACATGGGGCAACTTCATACATTTATTTATACATATTTCTTTTGGAAGGATTTATTTATACATATTGTTCAATAACTTACAAAATATCTATCCTAGATAAGAAATATGAGCTTTAGGAGTTGAAAAGGTTACTTGACGAGGATATTTGAGAATTTTGGCTTTTAAGTTTTAATACAAGCACAATGACTACCAAAATTCAGTAGTCATCTTTTTCTCTCTCAAAGATAAAGTTGAGCAGGATAATTACCTAAAACGCTTATTTAGGATTTCACAGTATCATATAAATACAGCCAAGCATACATTCGAAAGAAATATTTGCCTCTGCAGAGCATGAGTGTCAATGAGGAAATGGTTTTAAGCTAAATCTTAATTTGCTTGTTTTTCCCACTTAAACAAACATTTCATGGCCTTGAAATAGAAAAGAAAAAGCAACAACAATTGTTACTTATAGTCAAATATATAAGAAATATTAATATCAAATTGGACAAAAAAATCATAAAGTAATGTCAGCTGCTCCAGGTTTTGGCATAAATTCTTACAATAGATAAATTAATTCCAAAAACCTGATCGCTATAAGGATCCATTAGAAAAGGGGAGCTATCGTATTCAGAATCTAATCACAAACCTTCTTCTCAAAGATGCCTGATTGCTAAAGTAAATAACTACCTGATAGAGTAATAGGAATAGCACCACATGTTAGAAGCTTCTCCAGCACATGCATTGCTATCTTGCCAGAACCACTTATAGCACATCTGTCAATAAAAAAACCTTTTAGATTACATCAACGTAGATATTCGAGATCCTTAAATTGCCTAAACATGTACATGCCAAGTTATGCCCTGAACGAAACGATTACAAAGAAGGAAAACAACAGAAGCTTAAAAATATTTCATTTTCATTTATGCCAGGAATGAAATGATTAAAAGGAACGCAAACAACAGAGTCTTAAAAATGTTTCATTTGCATTTAAATGGAAAGAAAATCTTACTTATGTTTAAAATGAAAAAAGGATGAAAAACCATTTTAGTTGTCATCTGGCTATATCATAAATTGTACAAGATTGGAGTAATTCCCATCCCTTACCCTTTAACTTTAGCATTTTCTCAAACTTACCCTCCAACTTTATTTTGTAACAAAACTATCTTCAACTCAAACTTTGTGAAGAAACTGCCCTTTTTACCTATTATAGGCAGTCATCAGGTTAACTGTTCATGTGGCATACTGCTCTACATCATTTTTCAGTATTTAAAATAATTAGCTTACTATGTCATTTTAAAATAATAAAAAAACAATGTTACCCTGCAGTCTAATATTGAATCCCTGCTCAAGAAGGTTTGGTGCTACTGTGTTGTGATCTACTCTGAGGTTGTCCACCCGAAGATGGATGTTCCTGATCGAGCTATGGAGGAACCTTCTGTAACTATTCCCAGGTTTTCTCTATTCCGTGTGGTGGCAAATTTTCAAAATAAAACTCCACAGTTTTGCTCGCCCTCACCATTTTTGATTTCTATCATCGTACAAAAAGAAGTTATCCAGTGACGTGAAGAAGAAGAAGAAGACAACACCGGAAATTCAAAGCTTGGTGAAGGATGTTGCCAGCTTCTTTGGCATTTGTAGTCAAATGGCATCAAATATGTTAATACACTTTTAGCGAGTTTTTGCAGCCATATTTCAACGATCATGTTATTTTGTGGTGCGTAGCACCTCAATGATCTGTTTCCCCTAGTTAGCAATCAGGCTTCTGACAGCTTGCACGAGAAGCAGTGCAACATTGATTATTTGTTCGAATGGGCCCTTCGTGTTGAGGTTGGTCTCTCAGAACAGTTGAGTGGAATTCCTAGATCTGATCGATTGCCTGAGTAGAAGGTTTGGGACCTCAAAAAATTTTCAGTTGCAGATCTTATTCTTGGGGTTTTGAAGTTGAAACTAGGAGAAGTAATGGTTATTCCGATTTTTCCAAGAAATGACATGGCAAGTTAATTATTTTAAATAATAAAAAAATGGCATGGCATCGATAGCCAACATGACATGTCATATGGTAACTTGATGACTGTCTAAAATAGGTAAACAGGATAGTTTTGTTACAAAAATTAAAGTTGGACAACTATTTTGTTACGAAATAAAGTTGAACAGAAATGAGACAATGCTAAAGTAGAGATGAAAATTACTCATAAAATCATGAACTCTGATATAAATTGTACAAAGTTGATGCGATAGCTTTTCAAAAATATTGATGTGATAAAACTACCTCAAAAAACAAACATAAGAAGTTGCAATCCAGTATAGCTTTGCTTGTCCGGTTGACTTATGAGAATATTTAAAAAATGGAAAAGGTAAATAGGTCCCAATTCCTTGATGGTAATGGTCATATACCCACAGTTCAAAACATTTCTTTCGTGAGACCACAGTTTGCAATATAAGCACAGAAATTACATTATCCTCTTTGTTCATAGTTAAGGGTAGTAATAAACCTCAATCCTTTGAGTTCTTTATTCTTCTCAGCAAGTATAAGACGTGCAAAGAAAACCTACAGAAACAAATGTTAAACTGAGATTTCACAAGAAACACAGAATAAGTCATATAGCACTAAAAGACATGGAACCATATTGTACACATAGAGAAGCCTTCAATCATATAAAAAAAGTACCAGCCCATAACCAGTAGCTTCAGTACGAAGACTAGAACCTGACCAGAATATCTTTGGTCCTGTAAAATTTCCCTGCATAAGCATAACAATGAAATATAGAGACAAGACAATCAAATTAATGCTAATAATACAATGACTAGCCTCTCCTTTTTTTTTCAAATTTGACTAGCCTCTTTTTAGTTATCATTTAACCCTTTAATAGTATTGCAAATAAACGTCAAAGACTATCACCCCTGAAGCAATGTCATGAGAACTCGAAAATAACATATAACGGATGTTAGAGGATTTCACGTCGCCTGGCTGATACTATTCTAGCATTGCGCACTAAAGAGGGATGAGTAAGAGAAATTGATAACAGAAAGAAAATTTATGAATCTAACCTAGCTAGATTAAGTAGAAAGACAATTAACAATGTAAAATTCATGGAAAAGATAAACGTAAAATGTATCAGTTCTTTTGCTTCATCACTTTCTTGTGACTTGTGAAAGATAATTAATACCTGAAAATCTCCTTCAAAAAATAATTAATACCTGAAAATGTCCTGTGAGACGCTTATACTGCCCAAATAGGTAACCCATTTCCCTGGGCCCAACACCTATATCTTCTAATGGAAGATCCTACAATGATTGAAATGAAATTGAAGTTCAGGTTTGAGTGTCTTGACACTTGAATTCACATATAACAAGATCACATGGAACTATTAAAAAGAGAACAAATTAACAGAAAATTTAATACCTGGTCAGGACCTATATACCGATAAAGCTCATCCATAAAACTTTGACAAAATCGCATAATCTGCAAACATGAGATATGTTCATCATGTCACCGCACATAACAGCAGATACAAAAAGGAAAATAAAAATCACTAGGTACCTCACTCTCACTTTTTCCCTTTGGATCAAAATCACTTCCTCCTGCCGCACCTCCAAGCTTATATGGTGATAAAGCATTCTTCATTGTCTGGAAAATACCAAGGAAATAATAGCATATAACATTAGGCAAACCTGAACATGCTGCTGATGAAATTTCAGAATTTGAATGTTTCCTTTTGTGAACATAAATTACTCAAGTTCAATACACAAACACATTTAAAATCGCTAGAGAAATGGAATTAAACTTGTAAAGCCAGCTTCACGCATACATGTAAATATTTAATAATCAATCTTGTCAACTGTAGATGTAATTTCTACCTGTTCGAACCCTAGAAACTTTGCAATGCTTAAGTTCATTGATGGATGAAATCGGATGCCACCTCTACAGGGACCCAGCACTTGGCTGAACTGCACCCGGAAGCCCCTATTAACATGTGTCTCTCCTTTATCATCAATCCATGGGACTCGGAAAACAAAAACCCGCTCCGGTTCTAACAAGCGTTCCAAAATAGGAATATATCTGCATGAACAAATGTAGGATAACTAAAAACTATGTATTCATAGTTAACAGTCCTCAAGAAAGTTTCATGGTCATTCTACAACATTTGCATGTTTTCTTTTTATTTTACGAAAACAGAAACACTTACTGAGCATTTTTCAACAACACAGGCTCTAAAGAATGGACCACCTCTTGCACACATTGTACAAATTCAACTTCATGAGGGTCCCTTCTCAAAACAGATTCAAGAACTGAAGCAGCAGATTTCGACATTAACCCTAAAATGTTCCCATGCCGCAACCAAAAACATTAGGATGAGTTAGTACAACAAATAAAAATTGAATTAATAAGAGGAAACAGGAATAGTTTGATACAAATCCATTAACCCTGTCAAAGATGATATTCACAATGAGCTACTAATGAGTCTACCATACTTTTAGCTGCCACATTAAGAAAAGAAGAATCCACTTAAAAAAGGAAAAAAAGATAAAATCGTCAGTGAAAGCATGATTTTATTTCACTTAGCATGAGAACAACTTATTATTTGCTCACACTTTTCAAGTACCCCCGTGGCCTTCCTGCACAAAGTACTTCATATTATCCAAAATATCTAGAACTGCTATTTATACAATAATGAAAAAAGGACCTCTCAAAAAAAGACACTGATAAAAGGCTTCACTTCTGAAATTTCAAACATGATAGGAAAACACTAAGTGCAACAAATTCACATATGATGAAAGCATTGACATGATGATTAGTCCGATCCTATAATGATTGACATCTGAGAAGCATTCATAAAGTCAATTACAAAACTGGGAACCATTTGTTTCAAAATATAGGCTAGTGACAACAAGAGAGTGCCTTTTCTTAGTACTGGTAACCACTAACCCCCTCCTAAGATGTATTATATGAATAAACTCAAATTTATTCACCCAAGATCAAGATATCCTGAAACTTCTTGCTGAAAATGAAAAAAGAAAGTGTTCCAAAGATAGTGCTAGAAAAAAATGTTGCAATGTCAGCTGATTATGAAGCTCCAGTAGTGCTAGAACAGAAAGGCAATATTTGGGAATAGGGAGAGAAAGGACCAAGTGAGGCCAAAGTGAAATAGTTCAAGAACCCAGGGATCACTCCTAAAATAGGATAAAAGTTGAAGAATGCTTGTCATTGAAGATTGGAATAAAAGGAAAGCAGTACTAAGAATTTTATAGATTCTAACTATAGCATCTTCTATTGTTACCCATTTCATGAGAAGCTGGTTATGCTCACTTAAGAAGAACCACTTATAAGAGACAGATGTAACTATCGCCCATCAGCCTACTGGAAAATAATGGATTGCCAACAAATATAGTTTGACTTTTGACGATAAAGTAACTTGGAGAGTCATCACAAAGAAAGAAGTGAAGACTGAAAACAAATTGTTTCCTGCCAATTATGCCACATAGATATGGTTATGGTACTTGTACACCAATTTTCTAAAAACTACAGTATGTACGCTGACAAATGTTCATAAAAGATTTTTTTTTTAAAGGATATAAAAGGTTCGCAAAATAAAATATTGGAAAATGATTAAATAAAAATACATCAATGTTTAATCATAATATGAAGCAATTACTCAAGACTGTGCACATTAATAACTTTTGTAGATTTTTTTCATAGAAAAGAATTCAGTATGTATTTAAGATTTATCCAGGAACCAAATGAGTACTGGGTACCGGCACGTGCCAAATACATTTACATAAAGGGACTCAAAGTACCCAACTTCCAACTTGCCATCCTGGAAAATGATGCATAAAATGATTCTTGATACATAATAAGGTGGTCATACCAGGTCCTATCTTAAAGACTTTTTTTTTATAAGAATAGGATGGTTACCAAGAGGAACCATCCATTTTATTAAGATGATGTAATTTACATGATTACATTACAAAGCATACTCATGATGGTCACGCTAGGTCTGATCCTCTATATAAAACTCCTATAATTCATTTCTTGGTTACATATGGCAGGTCGTAGTGGAACCATCATGACAGCAAACATGAAGGAATAAATAAATGAATCAATCAATAAATAAATAAATAAATAAATAGGGAACTAACCTTTTACATAGACAGGTCTCTCAATGACAGCAAGGCTCTTGTCCTTGGATGCCATTTGAAGCCGAAGAGCTTCCTTATGCAGCAAGCTATTGTTATGTTCTTCCAGTGCACTCATCTGCATATTTCTGCTTCCCTCATTCCCATATGGATTCCTCCTATGCTTCCTGCCATACTCTCTGCACACCGAGCAGAATATCCTACTTGTGCCCTCATGAACATCTACGTAAGCCCACTTATAAGTGTCCGCCCACTCTTCTCTCCATTTCTTCACGACCTTCTTCTTTTTCTTCCCTTGTGGGAGCTTCACAAGTTCTTGCCGCTCATCGTTAGGGGCGTTGGAGCCCAGAAGAAGCTGCTTGTGGTCTTCTTGATCATCATGAGATGTAGACTCCTGTGTGGGCACTGCAACAAGAGTGGTGGTCGAGAAAGAAGGGTCATCCCCAGATGCGAGTTCTAAGTCGATTTCCTCCCCTCCCATCCCTCTAACCATCAAATGGTGGCGCTGGGCATGAAGGAGGTTCATCTCGTCCATGGTCGAGTTCATATGTAAACCCTTACCTCGTGCCAACATTCAATCTCACAAAATTTGTGTGAACGTTTTCAACAGTTCCTAAGCTCCTTTCTTTTTCTATGCCACTTATTAAAATCAAATTAAACCGTCTAGAGTAGCCAAGATAATAGAGAATTGCTGCAATTGCAAAGCCTAAAACTTCACACGACCTCAAGCAATCCTGTCAAGCTCCAAACTGTGTCCACAGTTTTTTATTTCCTCTGTAATCATACAAAATCACCTCCCTGACTAAGAAAAAAACTACTTATTTAACTCAATTAAATAATCTAGACTACCAACATCCTAAATCTCGAACAAATCCGGCATACAAGAATTATCATTCCCTTTCCAATATGATCGAATAGGCAATTCCCCAAGGAAATCTTCATACAAGACTCTACGAAGCATAAGCGCGAATCCAGATAGCGAGACGGCAATCTCTCTTCCTGTAAGCTCAAAATCTCGCCGAGACAGCAGCGAAACACATCTCAACCCTCGCATACCAATCAGAGACCCTCTCCAACAAAAAGAACAGCTCGATTGACAGCAGACAAAATAAATTAAAGAACCAAAGCAGAAACCCTAAGAGAGCACCATGAACAAATCGATCGATAGCAAGAGATGAAAAAAAAAGGCGAAAACAATGGAAAAGGGGGAGACAAATCGAGGAGTAGTAGTCGATAGAACTCTCCTCACCCTGCACCGAGAGCTCTCTCCTTCTTCGTTAGACGATGCTGCTCACTTTGGATGGGGGCGACTCGCTCTCTTCGTTGTCCCTTTTTTCCTCTCCTTTTTTATATTTGTGTATTTTTTATTTATTTTCTTTATGTTGATTCGGATCGCATATAATTTAGTGAAGATGGTAAGTAAAAGGACGTAATTTAATGACGATGCGAGCGGCCGTTGGAATCGTCTGTTCGCGTTTTGTCTCCACATGAATGCCATGTGTGGGCTGATGTTTCCACACGTCTAAATAGTTGGTCCATTTTGAAGCCCACGTATCATTTTTACTTTTCTTCACATTTTACAAACATAAACAATAAGATAGTCAAGTTTCACTCTCTTTATTTTGATAAAAATATTTTAAAAAAAATTAAATTTTAAGAAAGTAATTTATTTCATATATTTTTATATATGATTTGAAACTCTCTATATTTTTCATTTATTTTATTGAGTTGTATGAGTCATATTATTTATTTGTCAGATTAATATTTGGTGCGGCTATCGAGAAGTGTTGTAAATGCAACTCAAAAAATGAGAGGGATGGTATGTATCAAATTATATTTTTTTTTCTTAATTTTCTATACCTAAATACACATGAAAAAAATTTTAAGAGGGAAGAAGTGTCATGCATTGAATAATACAAGTATCGCATCAAAAGTTTCTTTATAGTATTGGAATTTTAGTTGCCTTTTTTGAAAATTTATCTTTTGGGTGTATTTTATTTTTAGACATTTGCTCCTCAATTATTCAACATTTGGTCTTAGAGAAAGACTATTATGGGATGACATTCTCTAGCAATTTAGTGAGAGTTTTTCGTTAAAAAAATAAGTGATCTTCATATCATTGGTGGAACAAAAAAAGTTGAACAACCAAAATCATAAATCTTGGTTATATGCATGCAAAGCTATGAAAGAAGATGTATTGGCGCATATTCGTGATGCCAAAATTTCGAAAGAAATTTGGGATACGCTTCATGTAGGATCTAGATGACACCAAGAGGGAGGTGAATTAGTGTGTTAAAAATTTTTACTCTCTTTGACTTAATCTAGATGTGTTATGACAGC